>JAYKKM010000334.1:2185000-2187500 GCA_035772405.1 Chrysogorgia sp. JL179-B06
TAGGCTCTCGGCAACGGCTTCCGTAGCTCAGTGGTCAGAGCACTGCACTAGCAATCGCAGAGTCGCGGGTTCAATTCCTACCGGAAGGCCGCTAAGTTGCATTTTTCGCAACTGGTCCCGGTTTGGTCTTAAAATGT
The DNA here is from genome assembly GCA_035772405.1 of Chrysogorgia sp. JL179-B06. Classification (NCBI taxonomy): domain Eukaryota; kingdom Metazoa; phylum Cnidaria; class Anthozoa; order Scleralcyonacea; family Chrysogorgiidae; genus Chrysogorgia; species Chrysogorgia sp. JL179-B06. The sequence goes on from JAYKKM010000334.1 coordinate 2,185,138, forward strand.
ATGTATTCCAACACTCGAAATTTTCCTTCACCATAAATCCTTTCAACATGTAGTTTGATCGAGTGAAATGCCAAAATATTACCTATAATATACCCAGAATCTTATCCCGGCATTACCACCACATATACAGAACTCGTGACTAGGCTCTCGGCAACGGCTTCCGTAGCTCAGTGGTCAGAGCACTGCACTAGCAATCGCAGAGTCGCGGGTTCAATTCCTACCGGAAGGCCGCTAAGTTGCATTTTTCGCAACTGGTCCCGGTTTGGTCTTAAAATGTATGTATTCCAACACTCGAAATTTTCCTTCACCATAAATCCTTTCAACATGTAGTTTGATCGAGTGAAATGCCAAATATTACCTATATATATATATATATATATATAATGTAGATACGGAAAGAGAGGCAAACAACTTCTTTACTGGTCCTAAAATAAAGGACCATGAGTAAAGAAGTTGTTTGCCTCTCTTTCCGTATCTACATTCCATATTCTGGAGTTAACTGGGAATCCAATTCTGGATCCTTCTGCTGGAAATCGTCGTTGGTGGGTAAGCCACACCTTAATATATATATATATATATATATATATATATATATGTATATATATTTCACTTAATATATATAATATATATATATATATATATATATATATATATATATATATATATATATATATATATATATATATATATATATATATATATATATATATATATATATATATATATATATATATATATATATATATATACAGAACTCGTGACTAGGCTCTCGGCAACGGCTTCCGTAGCCCAGTGGTCAGAGCACTGCACTAGCATCGCAGGGTCGCGGGTTCAATTCCAGCCGGAAGGCCTTGAAGTTGCATTTTTCGCAACTGGTCCCGGTATATATATATATATATATATATATAACTTATTTAACTATATTTAATAGGTCCCGATATATATATATATATATATGTAATATATATATATGTAATATATATATATGTAATATATAAATATGTAATATATATATATGTAATATATATATATATATTACATGTATATATATATATATATATATATATATTATATATATATATATATACCGGTATATATATATATATATTACATGTATATATATATATATATATATATATATATATTACATGTATATATATATATATATATATATATATATATATATATATATATATATATATATATATATATATATATTACATGTATATATATATATATATTACATATATATATATATATATATATATATATATATTACATATATATATATATATATATATATATATATATATGTATATCTTTGAGCAATACATATATGTAATATATATATATATATATATATATATGTATATCTTTGAGCTATTAGTATTGAGATGCGGTCTATAGAACAGTCAATGATTTCTCCATATACATATTAAATTCTGGTCGTAGTCGTGTTTAGCCATCACCACGAAATAGTTCGCTTTATCTGCTTTCATTATTACTCTGGTGGAATCTTTTTTCAGGTAACGTAATGCTTTCCTTTCCTCTTTGGTGGTGTTCTTGTGTGCAGAAAGCTGTGCTTTGTCAAGTGCGGTGGTGGTGCGTATAGCGTCTTTTGACTGATCAGGCATGTGCATGATGGCGGCGTCAATCTTGGCAACAATGTTTTTCTTCGTTACCTATATTTGGATTCCTTTGGGAGTTTGTCGACAATAGTTGTGTTTTCAAAATCTATGTGGTTTTGCTTATTTGCATGTTGAGCTATTTTTGAGTTCTTGTCCTATTTATTCATTGCTCGTTTATGTTCTTTGACTCTCGTCGTTAGAGCCCTGTAATTCTGTCCAATGTAAACGAAATTGCAATCTAGTCAACCAATTTTATAAATTACTCCTTTCGTTTGACCTACATATGAGTTTTATCCTTCGGTTGGGAAACGCTGTCTCGAAGTATTGATAGGTTTATAGCCCTCTTTGGCATTATCGCGTCGCAGAACCCTGGAAATTCTTTCGGATATTCCTTGAATGCATGTATGGCAGTACAACAAAGCTAGATTGCGAACCACCAGGAATTATGTCACTCGTATTATTGTTGACAGGAGGACGCCGTTCAGCAGATTATCACAATTCATGATGAACTTAGATGGATAGCCGTTGTCTCTTAGTTTAATGACATGTTTCCGTTCATTGCGTTTACCAGCTTTAAACGACGGCATTTATTATCAGCCCTATATCAAGGACTCAAGGAGTGTATTAACAACAGATTGTTTATGATTCGTCCGATGTTGGGAATTATATAACTCAAATATCTATCAGTGTACGCTTGTTTCCGGTATACATTCACTTATAGACATAAATGGTTAT
>JAYKKM010000334.1:2192500-2197500 GCA_035772405.1 Chrysogorgia sp. JL179-B06
ATGAACTTCTTTCACGAAAAACACAGTCGTGTTCTGAAATTAATGAATTACTGATTAATGATAAACCTATTACTAATCCTTCAGATATCTCTGAAACTTTCAACGATCATTTTATAAATGTTGGACCTAATTTGGCTGCTAACTTAACGAACCCACAGGAAAATACTAATTTTCGCTCGTTCCTGAACCATGATCATGACACAGCTAATTCTAGTTTTAGGTTTACTAAAGTGAGTACGTCCGATGTGTCCAATATTATTACAAAATTTTCAGTCAAAAAAGCTGCTGGTCTAGATGGTATTCCCATGAGACTATTAAAAGAAGCTGCTCCCGTCATAGCTAGCTCGCTATGTGTCATTTTCAACAAATCCTTAGAAACTGGGATATTTCCATCTGATTGGAAATGCTCAAAAGTTTATCCGATTTATAAATCTGACAAAAAAGTTGATCCAAATAATTATAGACCGATCTCGGTTATAAACGTAGTGGCTAAGATATTTGAAAGAGCTGTATATAAGCAATTATACGCTTACTTCAAATCTCATAACCTATTTAACAAATACCAATCAGGGTTTAGAAGTAACCATTCTACAGCCACTGCGATGCTTGATGCTACAAACGAATGGTATTCCAATTTAGACGAAGATCTTTTAACTGCAGTTATATTTCTTGATCTTAGGAAAGCGTTTGATACGGTCAATCATGATATTTTAATTGAGAAATTAAAATGTCATGGTATTTCCGACATTGAATTAAAATTCTTTCAATCATATCTTACCGAACGTCAACAACAATGTTATGTTAATGGAATGTTGTCAGATCCTCAAACTGTGACCTGTGGAGTTCCCCAGGGGACAGTTTTGGGACTGCTGCTGTTCCTGATATATATCAACGATTTGCCATTGTCTTTGTTTAATTCTAAACCAAGAATGTTTGCCGATGATACAAATCTTACGTTTAAGGCAGAGACCATTTGTGAATTAGAGCATCAGGCAAACCGTGACTTGGAAAATATCAATCAGTGGTTAATTGCCAATAAACTTCATATTAATTTAACCAAAACTGAATATATGATTATCGCCTCTAATAATAGGCTATCTAATATTATACAATATCCAAAATTATATTTGGGCAATCGGTTGATCCGTCGGGTGTCAAATGCTAAATCATTAGGACTACATATTGATGAAAAACTTTCTTGGACCAAACACATTGATGTAATATCTAAAAAAATCTCAAACGCCATTGGTGGTTTGAGACGAATTCGTCAATTTGTTCCGTCTAAAGATCTCTTAATACTGATTTATAATTCCCTAATTCAATCTCACTTTGACTATTGTGATGTTGTGTGGAATAGCGGACTAAATCAAGAATTATCTAATCGTCTGCAAAAGTTACAAAATAGAGCAGCTCGAGTTATTAGTCCAGCCAATTATGAAATAAGGTCATCTGAAATATTAAGGAACCTTAATTGGAAAGACTTATTAACTCGACGTATCTATAATTCAGCAATTATGATGTATAAAATTTACTATGGCGAATCAACTGATTATCTAAATGAAATTTATTCAAAACGTTCAGAAGTAAATAATTATCAATTGCGAAATAGTGAAATTGATGTCTTAACCCCTAAACCACGCAGTAATTTCCTGAAAAAAAGTTTTCTATATAACGGTGGTTTTATTTGGAATTCTATTCCAAAAGATATCAGACTGTCAACTTCACTAAATTATTTTAAATCAAGGTTGAAGGCTTATCAATCTCTTGACATTATCTCTCCAGAGTAGTTTAAACATTTGTAAATATTGTATATATATTAATTACGACGGCTTTCTTGTAAAACAATTTTTTGAAATTGTAGAAATTCCGTGCTTAAATAAATTTTTCTCTCTCTCTATCTCTCTCTATCTCTCTATCTCTCTCTCTATCTCTCTCTCTCTCTATCTCTCTCTCTATCTCTCTCTCTATCTCTCTCTCTATCTCTCTCTCTCTATCTCTCTCTCTCTCTATCTCTCTCTCTCTCTATCTCTCTCTCTATCTCTCTCTCTCTATCTCTCTCTCTCTATCTCTCTCTCTATCTATCTCTCTCTCTCTCTATCTATCTCTCTCTCTCTATCTCTCTCTCTCTCTCTATCTCTCTCTCTCTCTATCTCTCTATCTATCTCTCTCTATCTCTAAACACTGTAGCGGAAACCTACCAGTTAGAACAGTTGATTGCTGAAGCGACTCGCGTCACTGAGACCTCGAAAACTCTTGTTGATGTTATCTACACTAACTGTGCAAATCGAGTCTCTACAGCGGGAGTTTTGCACCTCGGATTAAGTGATCACAGTTTAATATATGCTGTTAGGAAAATTTCCAATCCGAGTAAAACTTCACATACAGTTATCAATCTGAGGAGTCTAAAGAAATTTGATCCGCAGTCATTTCGAAATGACTTGCGAAGCATCCCTTGGTGTAACCTCAATTGTCTCAACGATCCCAACCATAGATGGGATGCATGGAAGACTATGTTTTTGTCGATAAGCATGCGCCATTTAAAAGAAAACGGGTTAAAAATAAGAAAAGTCCAGGGATGACGGCTGATCTTAAGAAGCTTTTAATTAAGCGTGATCGCCTAAAATCCAATGCAGTAAAAACTAATGACCCAAATGATTGGCAAAAATTTAGGAAGGATAAGAATTATTGTAATAACCAAATCAGAAAGACAAAAGCCGAGTTTTACCATAAACATGTAGAGACAAATTCTGGTAACCCAAAGGAAATTTGGAAAGTAATAAATCAAGTGGCGTCACACAATTCAAAATCTGACAATAATATATCGAGTTTAAAAGTTGGAACGCAAGAAATTACTGACCCAGTTGATATATCTCAACATCTGAATAAGCATTTTTCTGAGATAGGACCAAATCTAGCTTCGCGTTTGGAAAAAGGTAGTAAATCGTTTGTAGATTATATACAACCAGCGGCAGCTCGTTTTTCCCTAAAAATTATCGAGCCCTTGACTGTTCACAAATTAATTACATCAATATCCGAAAAAAAGGCTACTGGACTCGACGGAATACCTTGCAAATTAATCAAAGAAGCTGCGTCTGTGATTTCAGTTCCACTTTGCGATATATTTAACTTATCGATACAAACTAGTATTTTCCCTAGTGATTGGAAACTGGCAAAGATCATTCCAATCCACAAGGGTGAAGCAAAAGATAACGTGAACAATTATAGACCTATATCAATATTATCGGCAGTTTCTAAGATCTTTGAGAGAATTGTCTATGACCAGCTTTATGAATATGTGACTGAAAATAGCTTGTTATCTAAATGTCAATCAGGTTTTAGACCTTCTCACTCCACGACAACTACACTGTTAGATGCTACAACAGAATGGCTTATTAACATGGACCAAGGACGCTTGAATTCAGTGGTTTACTTAGATCTTGCTAAGGCTTTCGACACTGTTGATCATGAAATATTATTACAGAAGCTATCTCTTTATGGTATCTGTGATATGTCTTTAAACTGGTTTAGATCATACCTTTCAAATCGTGAACACAAATGTTATGTAAATGGTCACCTGTCAGAGTCGCAAGTTTTAAAATGTGGTGTTCCGCAGGGTTCAATCCTTGGTCCACTATTATTTTTGATATACATAAATGATCTTCCAAACTGCCTAGAATATTCAAATCCGAGAATGTACGCAGATGATACCAATTTAACTACAACAGGGTCATCAGTTGTTGAAATAACCAATTATGTTAATGCTGATCTATTAAATGTGAAGGAATGGTTAATTGCCAACAAACTTAGCCTTAATGTAACAAAAAAGATTAAAGATGTTCCGCTTATATTTTTAAATAATAAACCTATCAAAAGGGTTAAAACATCTAAATCGTTAGGCGTACATATGGATGAGAGACTATCCTGGTTTGAACAAATCAATGCAATGTCAACAAAAATATCAAATGCAATCGGAGGGCTTCATCAGATAAGGCAGTTTGTGCCAGTTGACACTCTTTTAACAATGTATAATTCTCTAATACAGCCGCTCTTTGATTATTGCGACATTGTATGGGATAGTATGCCATCAACGACCGCAGAGCGGCTACAGAAATTACAAAATCGGGCTGCACGAGTAATTACTCGGCAAAGTTATGAGATCAGATCCAAAGACATCCGCCAACAACTGGGTTGGAGAACACTATCCGAAAGGCGTAGTTTTCATAAAGCTTTGACGATGTTTAAAATAATCCATTGCAACGTCCCGTCATATTTAACTGACCTTTTCACAATGTCCAACGTAAATGACTGCTACAACTTAAGGAATCGAGAAAACTGCCTTGAGCTACCAAAACCTCGAACCGAATATCTTAAAAGGAGTTTCGAATATACTGGTGCTAAATTATGGAATGAGTTGCCAAATGAATTAAGAACGATTGAAACCATAACGTCTTTCAAGAGTGCTCTTCTATCCCATATGTCGTAACCAATATTTATTCTATTATTATTCTAATTTAGTTTTTATTACAAATTGTAATGTATATAGATATAGATATATATAGTTATCTTACTTGTTTTAGTATTAGTATATAACTCTCGACTTTCATGTAAAGCAGACTTTTTTGTACTGATGAAATTTCGAGTTGAAATAAAGGTTCTTCTTCTTCTTCTTCTTCTCTCTCTCTATCTCTCTCTATCTCTCTCTATCTCTCTCTATCTCTCTCTATCTCTCTCTATCTCTCTCTCTATCTCTCTCTCTCTCTCTATCTCTCTCTCTCTCTCTCTCTCTCTCTATCTCTCTCTCTATCTCTCTCTCTATCTCTCTCTCTCTCTATCTCTCTATCTCTCTATCTCTCTATCTCTCTATCTCTCTCTATCTCTCTCTCTATCTATCTCTCTATCTCTGTCTCTATCTCTGTCTCTCTCTCTATCTCTCTCTATATCTCTCTCTATATCTCTCTCTCTATCTCTCTCTCTCTCTCTATCTCTCTCTATCTCTCTAT
>JAYKKM010000334.1:2202500-2390498 GCA_035772405.1 Chrysogorgia sp. JL179-B06
ACTTTAGTTGAATAAGATGGCTTCTTTAGTTTTTTAATTACAATAAGTCAAAGAGGGGGAACATTTTATTGCGCCACCCGGTATATATATATTTAACAATTATACCATGAGCGGAGTCGTATATGAGCTCATAGCCAACGAGGCGCGAAGCGCCGAGTTGGCTATTAGTTCATACACGACGAGAGCGAATGGTATAATTGTTTTATAATATAGCAAAACATTTTAAGATAATAATCGGCAAAACTTTTGATATGTCGCAGTGAATAAATTATTTAATTGAAAGCAACGAAGTTCCGCCACATCTACTTCCGTCATGCGTAATGTTGTCACGTATGAAAGGTTTCTCGCTGAGTTGAAAACATCTTCATTATTTTGTCTGAGAGCCAAAAATTCGTTGAGATGGTTCAATAAAGAAAAAAAGATCCTTTGAAAAGCCAAAAGGTGGGTCAGTTTTTAGTTATTGTATCACGGTTGTGAATATTTGGGCTTTTAAGAGGACGTGAAAGCTAAAAAAAACATTAGCGAAAATCTCGCTTTGTTACAGTCTGTGAAAACTCGCATGATAGCTTGGCGACCCCCCGCTGAGCTACTCAGATCTGAGTAGTAGATTTTGATTGTTCAAATCACAACCCTTGACTTATTCCAAGTACAATTGGTTCTCTGGGAATTCTTGTGAGATCAAATAATCCAATCAAATAAACAATTATGAATCATATGAGTATTAAACCACTCAAAATCTACTACTCAGATCTGAGTAGCTCAGCGGGGGGTCGACAAGCTAACGTGGGAGTTTTCACAGACTGTATTACAGGTGTATATTCAGGCTGTACACAGGCTAAATGCTTTATTGCTTCAAAAATTATCTTTACTGAATAATAATCATAATATTTGTAATAAATATGTGTTGCTAGCTAACTTTTATCCTTTTTATTTTGTCTGACAAAACAATTCAGTCAGGTTTTTTCAAAACCTTAAGACGATTTTTAAAGTGGATTTTGCATCATAACTTCGTAAATTTTGCACTTGGTTAATGTATTTTCTGTTGAACATTAGCCTTACTCCTCTCAGTTCAGGTTTTTCGCTCTTGTGGTTGAGAAAATCAAGCCACCATTTTGTTTTTTTCACTAGTAATGTCTAGTGATATATGAGCTGATAGCTTGCTAGTATAAGAACCAATCAGATTCCAGAACAGCTCATATACGGTGGTGGCTATATTATAAATATATATTATATATTATATATTATATATATATATATATATATATATATATATATATATATATATATTATATATATATATATATATATATATATATATATATATATATATATATAATTATATATATATATATATATATATATATAATTATTTGGCTCTGCGTATACGCATTGAGCACTCTACCCATATGATATGATTTTGAACCTGATAGTTTCTATCACAATACTTATATATATATATATATATATATATATATATATATAAATATAACCACGATGGTGGAAACGATCGTGGACGATTCCAACAGATGTCTAAAACGAGCGGACGTTGTTAATTTTCACAACCATTTAAACCCCATTAATCCCGACATACAGTTCACTATTGAATACCCGGATGTAACCGCGAACCAACAAAGCATAGCGTTTTTAGATTGCAAGATTTTAGCCGAACCAGAAAAAACCGTCGAAGTAAAAGTACATCGGAAAGCAACGCATACAAACAAGTATTTGGATTTCGACTCGCATAACCCCATACAGCATAAGGAAGCTGTAGTTAAGATGCTTCTGCATAGAGCAAAAGAGATCCCTACTAGTGAAGTGCTTCGGCAGGAAGAAGTAGAAAAGGTGACCCAAGATCTTGAAGCTAATGGATACTCTCGTGCATTTCTCCAAAATGTTAAAAGTACCAGTTATATACAAAGTCCGCATTCCCACGATAATCTCGGTGGTTTTGCCGTTTTACCTTATGTGAAAGGTGTTTCGGAACAAATTAAACGGTCATTAAAACGAGCCAATATAAGAACTGCTTTTAAACCATTGCAAACACTTTCCAAAATTTTTCAAAAAACCGAAGGACCGTTCGAAGATTTTAAAGTTACAGGCATCGTATATAAAGTCAAGTTTTACATACGTCGGAGAAAGTGAACATTCATGGGATTCTCGAGGAAAAGAACATAATCCCGGCAGACGAACCTATAATGAGTCTGCTATTAAGCATCACGCTGAGACGACAGGACATGATATCCACCCTAAGTACGCGACAATTCTTGAACGAGGAATAACAAATTATGAACAACGATTATTTTTTATATTTGAGTCTTGGCACTCAACTTTGTAGAAAGACTCAATCAACGAGAGAAAAGAATTTCCAACGAACTATACACCGCTGCTCAAATCCCATAGGTACACTAATAGCTTTGAGAATGTATAAATTGCACTAAGTTTTAACGTTTTATGTAAATATAGCGCTTTTTAGTCACTGAGGAAGGCTGACAGTCTGTAGCCGAAAATTCTGTATATAGTTTTTTATCTAGATCAGCTTCAAATTATTATTAAATCATGATGTCTACTGATCGCTCTTCAAACATATATATATATATATATATATATTGAAAGGATTTATGGTGAAGGAAAATTTCGAGTGTTGGAATACATACATTTTAAGACCAAACCGGGACCAGTTGCGAAAAATTCGTCGTTTCAGGGAAGGTGAAAGAGCGCGTTGTTTCTTCGGAAGTGTAGTGCGCGGTTTCGTTGAAATGGATTCGCTTGAGAGCATCATTATATAGTGGTGCGACTGATTTATTATTATTATTATTATTATTATTATTACGTCGAGCAGAGAGAGGTCGTGTTAACCTTGCGCTCCGACAAATTCGTTTAACTGGACCCAGGCAACTGTCTTCTTCCGTCTTATTTGTTTTTTGTTTGTATATTACTGTGTTTTATGTACTATCTATCTATCACTCTACAATTAATTGGCATTTAAAGCAAAAGTCTGTTTATACTGGTCTGGCTCGACCCATCGCAGGACAGCAGTTTTACTATTCGAAGACGTGGACGGTGTCTAGGAAAGGACCTAAATACAAAATGAAAGGCGATCGCTGGTGTTGGATGCTTGTTCTGCTGTTGGTTATGATGTTTACTAACTCGGAAGGTACTATATGTGATTACTGTGGGAAAGATTTTGTCGTTTTGGGGCGACATGTTTGGCGCTGTAAAGCTCGCGTGTTTATTGATCCGTTCCCTGCCTCACCTAGCAACACCTTAGTTACCTCCCACGAGAGATCAAACCTTGTCAATTCAGCTGAACGATCATCAGTTAACTTAAATAATGAGTACGAAGTAAATCAACCAGAAGCTCATACGACTAACTATGATCTTGAAGTTCAGAACGAAGTGCTGGCGGATGGTTGTCATGATATGCATGTTGAATGTCACTGCGGAAAGAAATGCAAAGGCCTTAGAGGTCTCCGTGCACATCGTAGATTCTGTCACATTAGTTTTAATCCTGATCTGAATTTATTATTTTCCGAAGACCCAATTCCATTGCCTTCATCGGCGCAATCGGATAATGATGAGTGTACGGACAACACTGAATGCCTAGATCAAAATCATTTACCTCAAAAGAAAATCGCTAAACTCGGTATTAAACTTCCTAAAACATCGGCTGAATGGTATAATGCTAATGAATATTTTAAGTCAACACTGAATTTTAACAATGAATTATCGGATGTTAATGTCGAAATAGACCTCTTACAAGACCAAATTTATAACTATTTTAAGTCAGCTTTCGGAACGTGCGGCAATGATGAGGAAAACCGAAATGGTTGGTCGGAATTTCAATGCAAATATAACCATCTTTCTCGACGCCAACTCAAATATCATCTAAACGAACTAAAGAACCTACACTGCGATGAGGCAACGAATGAAATCCGATACATCAGTAAACTGCTGAGATTAAAATACAGTAAAAGAACATACCGCATACTTTCTGAAAAAACCCACGACGACCGTATTCAAGAAAATTTCTGGAAATATTGTAAGGAAATATTTGAGGACGAGAATACTGTCCTTCCTGACTTTGACGAAGAAACCTGCACTAACTTTTTCCGATCACAGTTAAAATCAAATACTGGCCATAGAAACTTTGATATACCTCAATGGATGAAAAAATTAGATGAACCTTCTAACCCTTTCAATATTTCACCACCATCCTATCAAGAAATTTCAAATATAATTAAAAGAATGAAGTCTGGCTCTTCCGCTTGTCCATATGACCAAATCAGCATATTGATATTAAAACGGTGTCCAATTCTTCGAACTGCACTACATCGAATTTTAACGCATTGCTGGGAACGGAAATTTGTTCCCAAAATTTGGAAATATGGTTTCACGATTTTAATCCATAAGAAAGATAGTCCACAAATCCCATCAAACTTTCGACCGATAACTCGCACTGCTTAATGTCTTCACTAAATGGTGTCATTGGTCAGGATTCCACATTAGGGTTGACAAATGCTCCACATTCGGAATTAAACACAACGGGAAAAAAGCAACGCAATTCAAACCATATTTAAAAGTAAATAATCAAATGATTCCAGCTGTTGAAATAAATGAATCATTTAAGTACCTAGGAAAGAAATTTAATTACAAAATGGAAACGGATGGAATTGAAAAAGAATTAGAATTGGAACTAACGGACTACTTAGATAAAATTCACAGATTACCTCTCCACCCAAGAAATAAAATACTGATTACTACCAAATATGTGTATAGTAAACTGCGTTGGCGTTTATCTATATATAAGCTCTCGGAGACTTGGGTCGTCCAACACCTGGATGACAAGATTATAAAACTATGTCAAGCGTTGGCTACATTTCCATCAAGGGGCAAACCTTACACATTTAAAACTTGCTATCAGCAAATTTGGTTTTGGTCTTCAGCTGGTTTCCGATGTTTTTAAATTCTGCAAGCTTTCCATCAGACAAATCCTTTCAAAATCCATCAACAACGAAATTAAAACCCTCTTCAACCTCACAAAATTGAATTATGTGCGAACAGACGCTATAATTACTAGCAACAATGGCAATCCTAAAGCAATTCTCACACGACAAATCGAAAACAACGTAGTGGAACATCTTTCAACCCTAAAGGAACAGAACACGATTATGAAGCACATCAAACAAGTATCTACATCCAAATTGATAACGATGTGGCATAACATCTGTAGCCAAATGCCGAAGAATATATTCATTTTTGTAAGACGAGCTTTGATATTTAGTCTGCCAAATAATTCAAATCTTTATCGATGGAGGAAAATAGAGTCTGCATCCTGTATTTTGTGCACTTCCAACAAACAAACACAACTCCATATGCTGTCTAACTGTCCTGTATCCGTAGCTGAAGGCCGATATACATGGCGACATGACTCTATACTTTATACATTGCTTCAATATTTATGTCAACTAAAGAATTATGGATTTAATATTTATGGCGATCTTGAGGGTTATTGCAAGACTAGTGAACTTTTTCACTCCTTCCGTCCCGACATCGTGTTGGTAAAAGATGACACCATCTACATTTTAGAATTGACGTGCTGCTTTGAAACCAATACCGAAAAGAGTAGAAACTTTAAAATGAATAAGTACATAGATATTAAGAATGATTGCACGAGAAGATTTAGACACTTTAAAAAGATTTTTATTGAAATAACATCACTTGGTCTAGTCACAACTCATATCGAAAACTTGAACAGTATTTTTAAAGAAACTGATATTAACTATAAGAGGATGATCGCGAAGTGCATGGAAGTTGCTATGAGAGCTTCATTTTATATCTATATACGCCGTAATAAACACTGGACATATCCGCCTTTGTTAAAGTTTTATTAGCAACGTTTTATTGTTTTATTTAGTCAGTATAAAGTTTTATTGTAAATATAATATAACTTCTTAAATATGTTGCCTGTTTATCTCTGTGGATTGCCCTACGTTTACGTATGGAGAGAAACACAGAGTTGATTTATTCTTAAGATTATTTTGTAATATTGCTTCAATCGATTTTCTGAAATAAAGTTTCCATTATTATTATTATTATTATTATTATTATTATTATTATTATTATAATGTTTACAGAGGGGACCAGACTCATCATAGATGATTTTCAGGAGGGCCCTCAAACTAACAAAAAAGTAACTATTAAATACAAAGAATCGAAAGTTAGAAAGTCAAAGTAGTTAAATACAGAAAATCAAAATTTAAAAAGCTGTAACTTAAGTTTTAATTTGAATTGACTATAAGACATAGATTCCCTAATGTCTTTATCAAGTTTGTTCCAACTATCGGCGTATTGGAATGAAGTTCTAAATGTTCCCCAGTTAGTGTGTGATGATAGTCGTCGTAGATCACTCTTATTCTTAACACTCTTATTCAAAAGATGTTTCGTCTGAGGAAAGGAGTGAAATTCGTTTGCTAACTGCTGATGGAGGTGTTTCAAAATTGTTGGTGGGTGGTTTGAGAGGTTGCTAATATATTGCGGCTCGTTGTTTGGCTTTCTATATGGCTGATATTTTCCATTGTATAAATCCAGGAAGTTGACAGTTTGCTGGTTGGTTTGCGCTGTAATTCTTAATCCGACTTGATTGAAAATTTTATGTAAGTCTTTTCTTGCTTTGTCAGCTAGCCTACCATCTCTTGCTTAGCTCGTTCAAAATTAACAATCCTATCAATTCACACACACTTCTGCGCCGTCATAGCTACCCATAGTTAGTGAAAGATACAATCCGCAGTCATTATCAAAACAAATTACATAATAACCAAGGTGATCTTAAAAAAACTTGGAAAACGATTAATGAGTTAATTAATAAATCTACAAAAGAGAATATAATTCTAGAAGTAAGAATTGACTCGGCTGAAATCACTGATCCGATAAACATCACAAATGCATTTAATAAACATTTTGTAGAAATTGGAAATAGGCTTTCGAATGATATACCTCAATCAAATTTGGCTCCTGAAAGTTACCTTAGCGACCTACAAGATCCAGTAAATCCGCTTACCTGTTTTAGAGAAATTACTGAAACAGAAATACTGGGTCTACTTCAGGGCTTGGTAGCCTCAAAAGCATCCGGGATCGACGGAATTTCAGCAATAAAAAATTGCAGCTATATCTATTGCTCCATCAATTGTATTAATTTTTAATCAATCAATTTCAACTGGTATATTTCCATCTGATTGGAAAGTCGCTAGGGTGGCTCCAATATACAAAACAGGAGCTAGATATGATATGGAAAATTATAGACCGATATCTATTAATTCAATTGTAGCGAAGATTATGGAGAAACTGATACATAACCAAATATATGACCACCTTATAGTTTCAAACCTACTAACAAATTCCCAACACGGTTTTAGACCATGTCATTCAACAGTCACAGCTCTATTGGATATTACTAATAGATGGTATCAAAACATGGATGTAGGACAACTAAACGGAGTTGTATTCCTAGACTTAAAAAAGGCGTTTGATACTGTTAACCACGACATTCTGCTTAGAAAATTAGAAATTTATGGCATAAAAGGCATGGCGCTTCTTTGGCTTAGGTCCTATTTATTAGATCGAATCCAATACTGCCAAGTAAATGGTCACCTGTCAGACCCCTAACTGTGATGACCGGAATACCACAAGGCTCGGGATTAGGTCCATTATTGTTTTTGATCTATATTAACGATTTTCCAAAATGTTTAAAACATACAAGATCAGATATGTTTGCCGATGACACCCAAATTGCAACATCTAACAATGATATCAATGTGATCGTAGAGAAACTTAACGCAGATTTAATAAATGTTTCGACTTGGATGTCGGCCAACAAATTAACTTTGAATAACAAGAAAACAGAATTTATGATCATAGGTAGCAATAAGAGACTTGGCCAAATTGTTCAAAAACCCTCAATTTATGTAGGAGGTATGGAAATTGAAAAGGTCAATGTGGCAAAGTCTCTTGGCCTAATGATTGATGAGACTTTATCCTGGACGGCTCAAGTTGAAAAAATTACAAAAAAAGTTAATTCAGGTCTCAGCATTATAAGACGACTGCGGGATATAGTCGATTATAATACTCTAATAACTATTTATAAATCTATAATTCAACCACATTTTGATTATTGCTCGCAAGTTTGGGGTTGCCTAGGAAAGGTTTTATCAGATAAACTTCAGCGACTTCAAAATAGAGCGTTTCGTATAATTACTCGTGAAGGATATGAAACGCGATCAAAAGATATTCTAAACAAGGCAGGATTTCGCGATCTACAAACAAGAAGGGAACAACAACTTGCCACACTAATGTACAAGATTAAACATAAAATGCTACCAAATTACCTGCATGATATTTTCACCAACACACATGAAATCCATAATTATAACACGAGACAGAGAGAATTTAATTTTGCATTATCAATGCCGAATACTAATGCCATGAAAAAATCATTTGGCTACAGAGGTGCGGAGACTTGGAATAATCTCCCAATTGACTTGAAGTCGCTAGGAAATATAGCAACTTTTAAGAGCAAGATAAAACAATTGTAGATTAATATAGTTTTTAAGTTATAAAGTTATTTTACTAAGTAGTTAGTACACGGCCTATTGGAAGACCACTCTCTTTCTTTTTGTAAATAATATATTTTAATATACTGTGAAATAGTACCGTGTTTAAATAAAGTTGAAATGAAAAAATGAAAATGAATAGTAACATCAAATGTACCGTGCTCGCTTTTCTTGATCCATGGTTTCTCCTTATTATAAATAAGGTGGATTTACGCGCGTGTTTTATGATCGTAACGATCCTGCTCTGAAATTGGTGTTACTTCTCTTCGGAAATTGAAGGGTAAAATTCGACGATGTCAAAGGAAAGGAATGTATGCTTGCTTTTATCCGTTATATTATTGAACCATTCGATGACTGTGTAGGCGTTGATTCGGTCTAAAATTACTTTGCTGATTTTCCCGCACTTACTTTTGGCTGGATTGATGAGCCTGCATGTAGGGTTATTCTGAAAATTCTCTTTGTCGTCTTTTAGTAAAACGAATGCTTCGCGCTTGGCCATTTTTTCAACACGTTCGGATATGGATAGTTTGCTCGCGATCAATTTCCGCTATACAGTTTCGTCGTTTCCAAGCTTGTATGATTTTGTCATGTTCTCCGTTAGCAGTTTGTTATAGGTTTCCGCGGGGTAGTTTCGTAGATGTTTTTGTCAGCGTTTTTTAGAATTGTTTCCCTTTGGCATTTGCCAAACAGTTAAAAATAACTCCATGCTAAAATCAAACACCTTCGTGTCTTCGTCTTAAATAATTCATGTATGAATTTACTTCAGTCACATCTAATTGTTTGACTACAATCTATTATATAATCTATGCATGACTGCCGCAATTATTAAAGCTATTTACACATTAATTATTAAAGCTATTTACACAATATCAATGGAGTTGACATTTAGTATTCTGGAATTTAGTATTATCGCGTAGATAAAGGTTGTCATATTGGTTGACGAATTATGAGCTTTCTTAAATTTAAACTAATTATAAGTAACAACTAAGTTTTTGAATAGACGCGAAGTGAAGCACTGAGCCGTACTCATCGTGCTCAAGATACCACTTATCTGATCTCTTGTCCACTGCACAGCCACCGAAAGCCATGACACTATACAGTATATATATATATACTGTATAGTGTCATATATATATATATACTGTGTAGTGTCGGTGGACAGGAGATCAGATAAGTGGTATCTTGAGCACGATGAGTACGGCTCAGTGCTTCACTTCGGGTCTATTCAAAAACTTGAGTTGTTACTTATAATTAGTTTAAATTTAAGAAAGCTCTTAATTCATCAACCAAAATGCATTTTAATTATAATATATAAGACTAGAATGTCATGGTGCAGGTATATACTGTGGCGGTGTGACCCTAGACAGTTTTCCCATTATCTTAGAACGAGCGTGGGTTTAAATAGTTCAATAAAATCTAGTCTCCACTCGAGGTCAATCTTATAGTTGGATTACGCCCCATCTGCAAACAATATTCTGCTGCCCTGTATTCATATATAGCAGATCTTCATTAGCAAACATGTGTTACTCATCGATCGCATTAGGTGTAATACAGAGGTTGTTCAGAATACTGTAGTTTATTATGAAATATTACGCCAGTTTATATCAAAGATACTTTGCTTGAGGGGATCGACATGATTCCAAATCCTGCATAAACTATATCTACCAGTAGTAGTTTATCTAACATAACTGTGTGGTACATACCTTGTATATAATAAGGATCAGGATAACTAAATAAAGGTGTTGTTGTCTTGATCTCACAAGTAGAAACATTTACAATTAGGCTGTTGCTTCACTGCATTTCCGTACGTGGAGATGCTTCAGTGCTTAAATGTGCCGGAATGCGTGACAAGCTGTGCATCTGAATAAATTTGAATTAAAATACTTACTGACAGTTTAATTATTTAAGGCTAGTCTATGTATACACGAGCAATGTTTATGTGACAATTTGTATATGATAAGTTTTGTTTGCTTGTGTAAATGACACACACAGTTGACGAAAAACTGGCGTCCCAGTTTTTATTTGCCAACTAAAAATTGTCATATGCGAACGTTGTTTGTGTGCATCACTCGTAACAGAAAATGTGGCAAATATTCAGACTTGACATTTGTTTACCAAGCCGCGATCTCTGCCAGGACCACGTGGTTACTGCACTTTTGGAGGCAGTGCGATCACGGGAAAGTGTATGGAATACAAAAAGCGAACAATATAAGAAGAGAAATCTGAAGAAACAACAATACGAAGAGATAGTTGTTTTAATTACCACGCGTGTTTTCGCTGTCCAAATTGACTTCTAGCGCACGAACAAACAGCCATCGACTGATCGACGAATATTTGGGTGAGCACTAGAACGGTGAAGGCTAAAAGGGATGACTCAAAAGGACCTTCTCATTTTCAAGAACTAGTCTATATAACCCTAAACCCCCGCCTTAAGTGTCTTCATCATCTTGATTATTTGAAATAATTTACTCTCTCCAGTTCCCTCACGGTTACATGGTCTCAGAGGCTCTGGGAACGAGATTGAGTGGAACCATGGCATTTTGCCTCCACGGCGGAGGTCCATTCTATAATGCGATACTCAATTAATTCAGCCGAGTTAATTTATTCATCTAAATGTGAATGCTGTCTTTAAATTTTACAGCAAATTTGAGGTGATAGCTTTCGTTAAATTGGATATATGCTTCTTCATACCTTTTGTAAGAGATAGCCATGGATGTATGGTGGATTATTAAGCTTGTTAGCTGTTTTTATGCCGACGAATGCTGACATGAACAACTCTGAAAAGCATTGAATATTTCTCAATTATTCAGGTCAACAAAGTAGACAAAGGAAATGGAACAAAGACCACACAAATTATCATATCTAAACACCCAGAAATTCCGATAGGAGTATCTAGTACGTATTCCTTATAAGGAAGCGCAAATAGAAGGCATTGACGAGCAAATAGAGTGAATTAACGAGCAAATAGCTGACACGTTCAAACCTCGTACCAGCCTCCTTGTTAATTGGATTGTAACCGACCCCAAAACAACAAAGGTCCTAACCCTTTGGCAAACGTTTTCTTGAGAAATAAACCACCCCCAAAGCTATAGAATATATCAAAGGAAAGTTAAATGATCTATTTACAACATACGTACAGCTTTATCCCGGTAGCTAACTTAGTTCTCTTTAAAAGCGCGGATAATCGAACATGCCAAAATATAATTTTCCTAATACGGATACCATCTTGTAAACAAAAACACGGCTGTCTTCGACGAACGTTTTCTTGAGAAATGATCAACTCCCAAAACTACAATATATATTAAAACAAAGATAAATTATCTGTTTACAATATGCGTACAGCTTATCCTGCTAGCGAACGTAGTTTTCTTAAAAAGAGCGGATAATCGCACATATCGTAACGTGTTAATAATCTCACATCCAGTGGGCTGGTACGAGTGCCTTGTATTTGTTCGTCAATGCCTTCTATTTGCTCGTCAATGCCTTCTATTTGCTCGTCGGTCACTTCCTTATATGGAATACGTACTAGAAGTACATATGGAAATTCCATATCTACTTCTAGTACGTATTCCATATAAGGAAGTGACCGACGAGCAAATAGAAGGCATTGACGGGCACTCGTACCAGCCCACTGGATGTGGGATTGTTAACACGTTACGATATGTTCGATTATCCACTCTTTTTAAGAAAACTACGTTCGCTAGCAGGATAAGCTGCACGCATATTGTAAACAGATAATTTATCTTTGTTTTAATATATATTGTAGCTTTGGGAGTTGATTATTTCTCAAGAAAACGTTCGTCGAAGACAGCCGTGTTTTTGTTTACAAGATATTAGGAAAATTATATTTTGGCATGTTCGATTATCCGCACTTTTATAGAGAACTAAGTTAGCTACCGGGATAAAGCTGTACGTATGTTGTAAGTAGATCATTTAACTTTCCTTTGATATATTCTATAGCTTTGGGGGTGGTTTATTTCTCAAGAAAATGTTTGCCAAAGGGTTAGGACCTTTGTTGTTTTGGGGTCGGTTGGTTTGAACGTGCCAGCTATTTGCGCTTCCTTATAAGGAATACGTACTAGATATCTGGGTGTCATGTGACCAGCCGATCCCCAGGGCCATTTTCGCCGACCTTCCACCGTGGAGGTTGAATGAAACCGAATATTTGTGGATACGCATATACACGATAAAATTAATTTTCATATACAAATTGTCATATAAAAATTGCTCGTGTAGACTAGACTTAATGAATCAAAATAATTAACATCATGCAAAGTAAGTGTATTGTCAGTCTTGGAGTCCCCTATAAATATGCACATTACGTCAATACCAAGCTCGTGGCATCTGACAGTTCTCTACATCAGGACATACTCACGCGCTGTTCGTCGTACACGACATATACTTCGTTGGACATTGACTTCGCTGCTCGGTGGGTCCGTCACTGCTCCGCGGTGTACTTTATAGCTTCGTTGATTTAAATTTTGTCTTGAAGAAAGAAAGTTTCTATGCCAGTACTTTTGCTTGATTGTGAGCAGACTGCTTTTGGCTAGTTTCGAGTTCTCAAACTGTTGGAAAATATTAAAGCGAATAATTTCGGATGCTAAGATGGTTGTTCTGCATTGTCATTAGTACTACCAATTCGTGGGTATGTCAATGCAGGCTGCACAAGTTTCATAAATGCGTGATATGCAATCAAGGACATTATTACGCGGGCTACCTGTATTAAAAGTCTTAAAATGGGCTCTATTTTTTTCCTTGGAAAGATATGTGCATGGGGGTCATGGGATTTTCATTTTGTATTCGGGGGGTTCATAACATTTTGTTTAAGCAGTTTAAGCTATGGATAAATCTTGCCAATACCCTATAGGTAATAGGGTATTCGAAATAAACCATGAAGTGGTTTACTTTATTTACGATGTAAAGTAAAAATCCGCTAACAAGAACCTACATTTTACCCAATCAGCCTTGGATAGGTTCTTATGTTCTTATATAAACAAATTCTTAATTTCAGCTAGCGGTTCTTTATTGTAGGTTCTTGTTCGCGGGTTTTTTACTGTATAGTGAGGGTCATGAACGGGAGGTCTAGATCCCATTTCCCAACGTACAAAATTTAGCAAATCCCACTCCCATTAACAACACATTTTAAAATCCCAACCACATGCTCTCTTTATTAAAGTTTTCCCATTTTCAGTGGCATTTTAATCCCATTCCCAGTGAGGAAAATCCCTAAGAATCCCAGTGCTAAAAAATGGACAAATCCCAGTGGCTAACGTGGTCATACTTTTAAATTTACTAACGCATTGATCACATTGCAAAACAATGTCAGCGTAATACTTAGGCATGGGGGAGCCGCGAAAACTAAAACAAAAAATTCAACTAAATATTTTACAGTATATGATTAATTTGTTTACAGATTGCTTGTTCTTCATAAATTCATCACAAAACAAAGTGCTTGTGCTACGGAAAAAGTCAAACTGTTTACATTAGTCTCGGAATTTAAATATGTTTCCGTGCACTTTGTCGAGATGACGTCAGTACCCAGAGTGGATCTCATGTCCCTGGCGCTTGTCGAATTTCAATTTTTAATCTTGCGTTACCGTGTGCCGTGTTTTTCGATTGACGACCGAACAGGAAAGAGTTAATTAAGGACTATTCAATTAAAACAATAGAATCAATCGCAGAGAAACTGATGACTAACCCTAACCACTTTTGTTCACGTAACCAATCGCAAAACATGTTCATTTTAGGTCGGTACTTACCGGGTAATAACCTTATGTGTATCTAACCTGGAGAAATTATTTCACACTGAAATACAGACAAGAGGGGGGGTGGGGGTGGTAATGGATTGAGATAAGGAATGCGGTAGAGGGACGAGGTTCCTCGTCCCATTACCCACTACCCCATCATTATCTCAACCATTACCCCCCCCCCCCCCCTACCGAATTGGAAGCCTCTGCAGGATATATGGTAATTGTCTGTCCATTTTCCGACACGAACTCCAAGTCGATGTTGACGCGAAGAAAACATTAAACGTTGTGTAGTTGTATCGCAAGCCGACTTCGGATCTCTGTCTTTTGTATGCAAAGCATGCTGGGCCATCTTTTAGCAAAATATCTCAATCGTGTGGAGGATGGCTTTCGTGAAATAGTGGAACTTAGTATTAGTAACTTTATAATAAACATGTCATAAAGGTATCAGACGAAAAAACACAAGTGAAGCTTTACATTACTTCATGTCTCTTTAATAGTCTGTGCGCATATCATAATATTTATAAAGCTATATACAATCAATAATTCGATTCATAAATCATGCAAAAAGAGAAGTTACACACGTCCACTCTATAATACATTTGTAAATATTATTTTGGGTGGACCAAATACAGATATATTACAAGCATAAGTGCATATCATAAATGCACGTGTATTGCATTATTTTGCCTTAGAGCCTTTTGCTGGTTCATCAGGGAATACTTCTTTCATGGAAGTGGTGTTGAAGAACATGATGTGACGGTCATAAGCACGTGAATTACGGAAGATCGTGTCAGTGCCATGTAACCAATCCAAGACACCAAGCACGCCAAAACATTGAGTGAACCTCAATAAAAGAAAAACATGAAATCATAAGAAATAAGAAACAATACGAAGTTTCCGCAGATATGCATTTACGGATATAAAACAAGACGCCCGCTAGGCGCTGACTTCGGCTACTTTAGCCTGCACGGGGAGCTTTCGCACAAGCCTGTCGGTACCACAGGTAGTCCAGTAACTAGAGTGCTGAGTAG
Organism: Chrysogorgia sp. JL179-B06; assembly: GCA_035772405.1. NCBI lineage: Eukaryota > Metazoa > Cnidaria > Anthozoa > Scleralcyonacea > Chrysogorgiidae > Chrysogorgia > Chrysogorgia sp. JL179-B06. The sequence continues at coordinate 2,217,888 of JAYKKM010000334.1, forward strand.
ACATAAGACATATGTGTTTACATAAAGCCGGTTCGAGTTCAGATCGGACTGGCTGCATGTACATGTATGTGGGTTTACATTGGTCCAGCCTGAGTTTCAGTTGACGGCCTCGTGTAAACAAGAGCTAAAATGAGGTGAGCCCAGTCTCGTGTAAACAAGAGCTAAAATGAGGTGAGGCGACCTCGTGAACACACCACCTACAGTAAGTATGTAGTGAACTGGGAAAACGAATCAATGACGTTTTTAGCGAGGGCGAGTGGCATTTCACTCTCATGAAGGTCTTCATTCAAAACTTCAGTATTTCATTCCTCTATTTCCCCAGTTCAATACCTTCCGCGTGTATAGTATATCTTCATTTGTGTCGTTGAGGGCACCCCGAAATACATACAGCTTGTTGCGTTTCAGATAAAATATTCGATTTTTGATAAAATATATACATACTTTTGATGATGAAAATCATGAGCTTCTGGAGAAGGCAAGAAAGGTAAATGATATCCACAATGAGACACAAGCGTTGTACTTATAGCCAATGCAGACCATAACCAACCAGTGGCAACATGAGAACCCATAAGCAGAGGTCCCGCGAGAACAGGAAACACATTCGACAAAATGTGTTCAACAGGATGAGCATAAATAGCTGTAATGCTGCTAGGAGACGTCCATTCATGGTGAACTTTGTGAATATGTTTATAAATGCGTGGGTGATGAAGCAGCCTGAAAAAAGAGCGCAATGTTTTACATGAAACAATGTTTTACACGAGGCAACGTTTGTATCTACTGGTTGCGTGGTGACCAAGTATAGAGCCGTACCAGGAACTTGGCATGTACAGTATCTGGTTATATCACTGAACTATATACATAACTGGAATGGAATACATAACAACCAAACAAAACGTTAAGCCGAAAATGGTGGACATTGAATGTCAGTTTCAGGCGGGCCCCCGTGGTCAAGCTGAAACTGAGTAAAATAAGGTACTTCTAGTACGTATTCCATCAGCAAATATATTGCCCTAGTTACCAGAGATGAGAGGTACTAACCCAACCCTAAACCCAAAATAACCCTAATCCTGGCCCTAAGTCCTTTTACACCCAACCCCCATAGCCAAACGTCGTAAATTATGTACTCATCTGCGATTGTTTTCTTTGGAAATGATGTTGATTGCAATATAAATGATTTTTGAAGTGGTTGAGAACAGTAATGAAATAATTGTATAAAAGTATAGTGCCGTGTAGGCAACGTACATGTATGACTCAGTAAGATTATTAAAGGTTGTGAACTGCCAACTAGAAATGAACGTGGGGAAATTAACGTGTACATACAGTACCTGTGGAAATAATAGAAAAAAAATTCTTCAACCAAAGTGAACATCCCAATTTCAAAGAGCACCCAGTGGAAACTTGGTAGTTCGCGGGTGAAAGGATTTCCTCGATATTTATATAACAGATACATAAGTGCAGTGATATGAATTGTGATGAACTGATTGAAAACAACAAGGCAAACAGCTTTCAAAAACTTTTTACCATCAACCTAAAAAAGAATTGAAAATTAATTAGAGCTGCATGTGTTCGATTAATCGATTATTTTTCTGGCAATCGATCAACACTAACAAAATAATTAATGATTAATCGACAACAACAAGTGTTAAGATACTATTTATATTTGCGTCAATGTTCTAGTGGTGGTAAGAGAATGAGACAAGCTATACCCTCCTCCGCCGACGTCAGTGCCAAGCGAAGAGATTTTTAGTAAGGCAGGGATGGTCGTTTGTATACATGTAAGAAGGCAGGCGTGCCGCGGTCAAGTCAGCCGTTGTCGATGCACTGTTGTTTTTGAACAAAAATAAAGTATAATATGACCAGTGTCTGTATTTCCGCTGTATTTGTATGTCGTGTTCTATTTTTCCTATTATGTTTTATTAATAAATTTCAAGGGAAAACGTGATAAAGTATACCCCTTCCAGTCTTCCACTTTTTAGTTTTTCCATGTTGAGTCTCTAGTTTCTGTTGTATTCTTGTGCACTGGCGATCACAACGCGATGAAAACTTTCTTTAGGTATACCATATACGTGAACACAATTAACAGTAGGAGAGGGCGCAAACAAAATCGATTGTTAACAATTAATCGATTACTGTATGCATGTATTAACAGCGCGATGGGCGCAGCTCTAAAAATTAATGAACTGACATTCTGTACAGCGTCTTCAAAAATTGGTGATTATACCCTGTACGTTAAGTGAACAAAACAATAAAAGGGTTTTGAGTAGTACACATATCACCACTATGGTTTTAAGTGAACAAAGAATATTTCGCACTCACTGGAACTTGTTTGGTATCTTGAATTTTATATCGTAAAACCCAGGCTGGTTTGCCAGTAAGATCAACGAATGTGAAAAATGCACTTCCAACCCAATAAACGACAATTCCGACAACATTTGTCCCTGTTAAATTGAAATAACAACACTTTTAAAAACTGAATAAACAAGGGTCATAAATTAAACATAAATGCTATCTCATTGTTCAGATGAAAGTGCTGACTATTTGTAATAGAAAAATTTATTTTTTTTGTTTTGAGTTTGAGTTTAATAAGAATTTGGTATTGCAGCCTAATTATGGCTGAATTCCACCAAAATTTAACTATCATACATTGCTTAAAAAGGTTTAAAAAACTATTGAAATTACATAATATTAAAATTACTAAAATTATTACAAAAATTACAATTTACTTTAAGTTTAAACAAGAGAAAATATATGTGTTTTTGGTCCTCTCAGTTTTAACCCTTAAACCATAATATAACCTAAAACATAATAATAAACCTAAAACATAATGAAACACTGAAAAAGCTTATACATGTAATTGTAAATGAAACCGATTTTGAATTTGATTCGATTGTGAAACCATTCACCACCTTTAATTTATAATTAGTACACTTATAAAGTAAATGGTTTGAACCTAGGAGTATCATTAGATGTGTGAAGTTGATCGTCCAGGTTGTTGTAGTCTTGAGAAAGACTGTTGTTGGTGACTGACGCTTCGACGGCCTCAGCGGCGGTCATCTTCAGAGTCAAGTAAAGCGTGTTTGTCAGGGTTTGCCTATATGTACGTCTGGTTCATTACGTCATCGTTTGTTTGTGTCATAATTAGTGCGAGTGGGTGTCGCGTTAAGCGTGGGCCAATATTGCTTGTCATGCGTTAAGCGTGGGTATATTGTTTGTCGGTAGGTTTATTGTTCGTTGGTGCGTGCGAAGAAGTCTTTTGTATGGTGTCGGTAATTGTTGTGATCTGTTAAAGTGGTACTACGATCAAATTTTTACCTATCAATATTTTTACGTATTTATAAAGCAGAGCTTCTAAATATTACTCGGTCGAAACCGTTTTGCGATTCGACGATGGCAAGTATTATTTTTCTGACTCCGAATCTGGAGTTGTTATGTCCTGTTTTTAATCGTTCATGTTCCTGACCAGCGTAACGAAGTGACGTCAGATTCTCAACGCGAAGACTCCACATGGCTAATTCTTCAAGTAAATCAAGGTCGTTTTTTTCAAATTCTTCGTCTGGGAAAGGCTGAACATTTCATCTACTTCTCGAAGAAAACAAGTAACCTCGACTGAAATTCAGGCGTAGCATTGAGAATCTGACGTCATAAACAATATTACCTTTTGAAATTGCGGGCTCACTTCTTGGAACACGTTTTTAGTAATGGTGGCCTAAATAATAGTGATTTCAGAGCTCAAAATACTTACTTCAAAATACCATTTTTTAGTGTTTTTTTTTTTACATCGATGATCACTTTCGACCCTGAAATACTATTCTATGCTAAAGAAAATCTAAAGGTTGAATTTTCATCGTAGTGGCACTTTAAGTGGTTTATGTTCCAAGTTGGTTTACCAACTTTCTAATGTAAGTCGCTGTTTGTAGTTTGTGTTAAAGGCGTATCCCAGTCAATATCGTGTTTTGTTTGCACGTGGTATTCAGCTATGTGATTAGTCCTGTCCCCGTTTCTAGTAGCTCGTTTGTGTTCAGCCAGTCTGATTTTTAGGTTTCTGCCGGTTTCACCAATATAAGTGTCCTGGCAGTCGGCGCATTTGATCTTATAAATTGCACCCTGTCTTTCGTGAGGCTGTTCTTTGTCTTTCACGTTAGTCAGTATACACGTATGTTGTAAGGTCGTAAAATACGTGCAATAGTCTCTGATGTACCTTTAATGTATGGTATTGTTGCTGTTGTTACGGTTGTACTGCTGTTGGTCTCGTTGATATTGTAGTTGTTCCGTTCAATAAAGTTAGTATTGTAGTTGTTTTTGCGAAATGCGCCCCGAAGATAGTCGTTTTCGTTGCGTAGAGTTTCGGGTGAATCGCAAATAAGTTGTGCTCGTCTTGTCAAAGTCTTGATGGTTGTTGCTTTGTGTATCGTTGGGTTGTAAGATGATTCGTGTAGTAGTCTATCAGTGTGTGTTGGTTTTCTGTAAACACTAGTCCTTAGTTTGTTCTTGTCACGTGTTAACAAACAGTCTAGAAAAGGAAGAGTTCCATTCTCCTCAATTTCTTTAGTAAATTGTATGTCACAGTTCTGTTCGTTAACATGTTGGTGAAGTTCGTCGACGTCGTCTTCATGTAGCGCAGTAATGGTGTCGTCAACGAAGCGAAACCAAAAAGGTAATGTTTTTTTGTAAGTTGTGAGTGCGCGTTCCTCTATGGCTTGCATCACAATCTCAGCAACCACAACTGAGACTGGAGATCCCATAGCTGTCCCGTGTAACTGTTTGTAGTGTGTGCCGTTATATTGAAAATAAGTGGAGGTCAAACAAAGCGTAAGTAATTCAATAATGTCGTCAGCATGGGTAAAGGAAATGCATCGGCAGATCTTTCAATAGAAGTTTCCGTACATTGTATAGCCAGTTGAAGTGGAATACTGGTAAACAGTGATTTCACATCAAAAGACACAAGTTTAAAGTCGCCTGGTATTTGTACTGTTTTGATAGCGTTGATAAAGTTTTCGGTAGATTGAAGTTTGTGTTGTGATTAGTTTGTTAGTGGTTCAAGTAAATTTGTTAGGTATTTGGAGAGTTCGTAAGTAGGAGACCCACAGAAAGAAACTACAGTATGGGTCGCATGGGTATTTGCGGTTTGTGAAGTTTAGGTAATTCGTACAGTTTAGGTGGTCGCGGCACAGAACATCTGAGCCGATAGTAAGTTTGTAAGTCAATAGCGTTTGTTTTTCTCAGTGATAAAATTTTGTTGTTGGGTTTGTTAACACGTGACAAGAACAAACTAAGGACTAGTGTTTACAGAAAACCAACACACACTGATAGACTACTGGAACGAATCATCTTACAACCCAACGGTACATAAAGCAACAACCCCCTCAAGACTTTGACAAGATGAGCACAACTTATTTGCGATTCACCCGAAACTCTGCGCAACGAAAACGACTATCTACGGCGCGCATTTCGCAAAAACAACTACAGTACAATATACTAACTTTATTGGGACTCGGCTGAATGTATGGTCATAAGTCGACAAGTGATGCTGTGACGGCAAGAAATCGCAGATACCTCGCAGTCACTGAGCCATATTTCCGTTTGGTGAGCGTTTAACAAGAAAAATTAAGTACACATTAAACTATCTCAGTCGTCTTACCTTGACAAGAGAATACACTGAATCGTTCGAACTTCACAGCGTTGACAAACGGCGAAAGTGATAAAATTCCTACAGTCCTACGTCACAAAACGTCATAAACTGAACAAATATCTCGACAAAGGGCAATTTACACAAATCGAGATTTCGTTGACTATACATAGTTCCGCGAAGAAGTCTGGGTACGAGACACAGCAACCCAAGTTTTATTATTTAACCCAAATTAATATTTAAACTTAATATCAAAGTGTGGTAACCTTTCAGTCACCAGCTTTTCAAAAGGCTGTGCAGTAATTTACAATTACATTTAATATTTCTAGATTTGATTGCAATCAATTTCGATCAAGTCAACAGCAGACTAATGTTACAATGTACACAATGCATGTTCATACATACACAAAACTTGCCTAAATTACTGTACTGTACATTGCGATACAACAGTCAGTGAATAATTGATTTTATCACTTCAACTATACAGCTAAATGTATTGACATGAAGCTATTACCTACATGTATCTTGATAATATAGTATTGTATCTTACCAACAACAGTCAACAGAAATGCATTTCCATCAACTGCATCATAGATCTTTTCCCATCTGCTTTGCCAAAAGTCTTTTGAGGATCCCCAGAGTACCTCAAAGTACCTAAAACAACCAAGGCAATTTGTACATCAGCCCCTGATACACAAAGTTAACCTACATGATTATTCATCACTACTGTATAAACTAAATGGAATTATTTACCTACTTTCTATCACTAAAGTTAATGTATTGTATTAAATAAGTTGCTATATATGGAAAGTGAAACATAATGGTGTAGTAACCTTTACCATGTTATTGTATTTCTCACTGTTCCAAGCAAAATTAGAGCTGTTCCAACAACAAAAATTGTCTTCTTGATGGCACCAACGATTGAACCGTGCTACCAAAAATGAAAAACATTAAAATGTCTACAAAAAATATTTAGCATTCTTACGCCGGTCCATGCTACAGTCAGTATACAAAAACTATTACACCTAGTGTAAAGGAAACTGATGTTCCACGTCTGTCCACTTACAGGTAGGTCGGGTGGTAAGCAAAGGGAAGGAGCAATATCGTCTGATGAAAAGGAAGGAGCAATATCGTCTGATGAAAAGGATATAGGAATCTAACAAGACAAGAATCCTGTCCTTTGGGTTAGTTGGTAGATTGTCAACTGCTGGTATCACAGTTTGTCAGTATTGTTCAAATTAAATCAGAAAGAAACTACATGACATTGTATAACTCATAAAACTGTACCTGTCCTGGTTCACTTCTATGAGGATTTTTTTCCATTGATGTGGATGTCATTGTCTGATGAATAAAAAAGAGCAATTCAGTAGTGAACATATATATTATTATATACAGATATTGCATATTTAAAATATTGCCATGGGCATAAGCTGCCCATGGCCATGGTATTTTGGTAGTCATGAAATCACTGGGCAAATGCCCCTTTTCAGGAATATAAACATGAAATTTTGCAAGAGAAAAATTATTGGTTCCTGGAATTGTGACGTCTTCTGAGTTCTGAGACAACCTGTTTGTTTACACTAAAGCCTTGTTTCCATATGATCGCTACGATCGCTCAATTTTAAAACCGGCGATCATAGCGATCGTCATGTTTCTATATAATCGCTACGATCGCTCAATTTTAAAACCGGCGATCGTAGCGATCGTCATGGACGAAGTAAACAAAGACAACTTTCTTTTACTATCGCAAGCACAGCTTTTTATTCTAGTTGCTCTTATCAGTAAGGCCTATTTCAAACGTCGAATTTATCATGTGTCGAATCTAATACACATTATCTCCTATCCATTTTCTCAGGAAAAGATGTGAACTCCAAATTAGCAACCTTTAATGATACTCTTCACTCTACTCTTGATATCCACGCGCCAGTAAAAACCATGAAAGTTCGCAGCCGACCCTGTCCACACGTCACATCTGAAATAAATGACCTCATGAGAGATAGAGATAGACTCCATAACCGTTTTCTACAGACCCGCGATATCAATGATTGGAATTGCTACAAAGTGTCTCGTAATACTATAAAAATTACGCTTAAAAATGCCGCCAAAAAACATGTATTTGACGAAGTTCAGAAACATAAGAACAACCCAGGTTCTCTTTGGAAGACAATTAATCAATGTATTCCAGCCAAAGAAAAGGAATCACAAATATACAGTAAAGACTTAAAGTTGGTTGTAGAGGATTTCAATCAATTTTTTACTTCTGTAGGAAGGAACACGGCCGTAGCAGCAACACGTTTAGCTAAGGATAATAACATCGAGCTATTTAGTCCTCTTTCTACTACTATTCAACACCCGGCAGACGAATTGTTTAACTTCAAACCAGTTACCTGTACCGAGGTTCAACGTATTGTATTTTCCATGCCCTCAAACAAGTCTCCAGGTCCAGACAAGATAAGTCCACGCATTATTAAAGATTGTCTCCCTGTTATACTGGGCCCCTTAACGGACATAATAAATTGTTCTCTCGCTTCATCCATATTTCCTGATACGTGGAAACTGGCTGATGTCATACCATTACTAAAAGAAGGCGATCATGAGCTAGCATCCAATAACCGCCCTCTCTCACTTCTTGTCGTCGCTTCAAAGGTCTGTGAAAGAGTTGCGCTTAACCAATTCAGCACCTACCTATCTAACAACAACCGTTTATCCTCTCATCTGAGTGGTAACAGAAAATTTCATTCCACTGAGACCATTAACATAATGGTAAGTGACTGCGTACTTGAAGCAATGGATAAGATGATGCTGACTGCGATTATTCTATTAGACCTGTCCAAAGCCTTGATAGCGTCAGTCATCAAATTCTGTTACATAAATTAAGCTGCATTGAAGCTTCTACTCGAGCAGTGAAATGGTTCGACAGTTATCTTTCTGGTAGATCTCAATCTGTGCGCATTGGATCAACAGTGTCTTCTTCACTTCCCATTACCCATGGGGTACCACAAGGTGCAATTTTATCACCTCTACTATTTTGTATTTACACGACCTACCATCAATTACTCAATCACGCGCCCTTGATTCGTATGTAGACGACTCTAAAGTTTTTCTGTCGTTTCCTATCAAAGACTTGGATCAAGCAACTCACAACTTGGAAATGGACCTCAACAGGGTTGCTAACCCCGGAAAAACGAAATTTCTCCTTATTGGTACAAGCCAACAGATCCGAACACTTCCAACCGACATATCAAACCTGTTTCTTCGGCTAAAGATCTTGGCGTAATTTTTGACTCCCAATTGACGTATGATTGTCACATTACCCATCTAGTTTCGTCGTGTATGTCTAAACTCTGTCAAATAAACCGAGTCAAAGACAGTTTCGACAGTGATACTTTATCATTGGTTATTACAGCTCTTGTTATAAACAAGCTTCTATATTGCTCCACTGTCTGGTCTAATACCTCCTCCACGAACTTGAAAAAACTCCAGTCTGTTTAGAACTTTGCCTGTAGAATTATCACAAAAACAAGAAAGTTTGACCACATAACGCCAGCGTTGCGACAGCTTAACTGGTTGCCTATCGAACAATTATTATTGTTCAGAGATACCATAATGGCTTATAAGTGTGTTAATAACCTTGCACCTAGTTATTTAAGTAAATCGTTTTGCAAACGGTCTGAACTACACGATCACCCAATGCGCGACAAGGATCTCCTTAACATTCCACTGTATAAAACTGCTTCAGGTCAAAGAACTTTTAGATATAGGGCTACAAAAATTTGGAACGATTTGGAAACTAATTTTAAACATATCGTTACGTTATATGATTTTAAGAAAAAACTTAAATCACATATGCTTAATTTGCATCATTCGATTTAGTAATTTGTTATTCTATTATAATTGTTGTAAATTGATTCTTAAACCGTCTTTGATCATTCCATAATTCTAAAATTAATAATATGTATAATGTAACTTTTAATCAAAATTTTAAATTTGTAATTTTAATACAGTAAGCTTATTCTTATATTTTTAACTCATTGTAATTCACTGCTGAAAAGCCTGTAAAGGAGCATTTGAATAAAGTATGTATGTATGTATTAGGTTCGACAAAAATTCGACGTCGGTTTCAAACATCGAATTTATCATGTCATGTCTAACGTATAATCGGCCTCCCGTAAAAAGAACTCGTTCGGATTGCATTTTAAAAGTACTGCCTTAAATCTCGTTCCAGTTTGTTTGGACGAACTTGCGCCAAGGAAACATCGTTTTTGGGTTCGACAGATATTTCTTTGGAGAAGCTCCACACTCTCGTCCCACAGCTTCGGGCACAGCTACTGTACGTCTTCAAGACAGATAATTCTTTTACATATATTTACATAAAATATTTACATAAAATGCTTTAGTTTCACTGATTCATCTAAATTTGCGTGATGTATACAATGAGGAACCGTTTAATCTTACCACAGTAATGTGTTTAATAGATATATAGCCGAATGTCGCTGGGCTACATACCGATCGCTGAGATCGCCAGGATCGCTGAACCAGTGTTTCCATATAATCGCTGTGATCGCCGAGATAGAACATTTTCTATCTCGGCGATCGCGATCGCTGCGATCGCCAGGATCGCTTATCAAAATCACTGGGTAATTGCAACAACCAGTTGTGTTAAAAATCATCTTTAGTTTAAAATGTCCAATGAAAACAGAGACTCTTTGAAACATCAATGAAAGATAATTTTAAGGTTCTTGGGAAAATGCAAAAAATATGACAATTATTAAAGATATGGTCTTATCTATAGGGTACAAAAGCAGATGCATTGCATGTATTAGCTGAAGTTTTATGTGTTTTATCCTTTCTTACTATAAAGCATTACAGGGCCATAGCACACCCCAATAATTCTTGAAGAATAGAAAAATGCTTAGAATAATTTAAAAATTCAAAGAAACATTGTTAAAAATGATGTACTTTACACCTCTACTCCTGTCTGAAAATCAAAACGTCAGACTGCATAAATTGCCATAAATGCAGTATGAAATACAGTAAAGAAAATAATAGACACATACTGTATTGTCACTCTCTCCTCCGCAGAGACTTATATATTTGTATTATAAAAGCGCGGGTGAGGAAGGCGTAAAAGCGCGCGGCGCGCTTCCCCATTTTGCCCGAACGCCTTCCTCGCCCGCGCTTTTCTAATACAAATATATAAGCCTCTGCGGAGGAGAGAGGGTTAGAGGCCCCTGGTACGGTTTGAAGGGGGGTTGATTATATCATGGATAGTAAAAAGACTGGATAGGAAACTACGATCACGTGTGACGTTTCCAGCGTGCTGATTGGTTAAGGCACCAGTTGATCGCGTGAAAACCTAGTTGAAAATCGTGACGTCATAAAATCTCCATAAATCGCAACTTTTAGCAATAATACAGCTAAAAATGATAGTCAAACTACCAAAAAATATAACCATTTCCCCTTTACGATGGAATATCCGACTACCATAACTCATTTTAGGCGAAAAGTTCCAACTTTAGACGGTCGCAAATTTCAACTAAAACAACGGTAGTTAGTTTCTTCACAACAAGAAAACAGCTGAAACAAAGACGAACAACATTTAACTCGAACACTTAGTCGTGGCTTAGGCAAGTGTGTGAGACGATGAAACATTTTGGAATCTCAATATAGCAACCTGATTACGAAAATATGGAGAAGTCAAAGAGAAACTCGGCAAAATCTGCATACTTGTGACATATTACGATTTTCAACTAGGTTTTCACGCTGACGTCAGCTAGTTTACTATCCAGTCTTTGTATTATCTATGATTATATTGACCCCTTCTAAGCTGTTGCTGGTGTTGTTGTTGTTGTTGTTGCTGCTGCTGTTGTTGTTGTTGTTGTTGTTGTTGTTGTTGTTGTTGTTGTTGTTGTTGTTGTTGTTGTTGCATCTCTGCAAGGTGTGAAAATGTTGTGATATGCATTTGTGTGCAACAAAGTTGTTTAGCTTTACCCAAGCAAAATAGCAGAATAGCAGTGTTGAGGTGACATAATATATCATAAAGAGAAGGCGTTTATTATCTGATTTGAAAACAGTGAGTTTGTGAAATGAGTTTGAGAAATAATTTACATTGTCATTTGGTAATTTGGTAAACATATGGTAAACTATTATCATTTTGTGCTACGAGTGTACAATGTATATTTTAATTAAACAATCTTTTAAACATTTTATAAAAAGGCTAGTCTTTTAGGGTGTCGGGTGTCCTATATATTATTAATATTATTCATTGTTGAAAATTAATTTCCATAAAATTCCTTGCAGAAATCACTGAAAATGTAATTATAGAGCTACAAAAAATTAATTTTTCTGGGGGTGCATGCCACCAGACCCCCTAAATGGTTGCAGCTTTTCAACAAACATACAGTACACCACAACCAATGTTGCTTGCCAAACAATTATAGTCACCACACGCCACTGACCAGTCATGGCCGTAGCAAGGTGTGGGCCGGGGGCCCCAATAATTTGCTCTGGCGATTTCTTGCCAGTTTAGATCCGTTTAAACTTGCTGGAAATTACTCTCAGAAGGCAGGAAATCCTATTTCAAAAATCCTAATTTCAAAAAATTTCAGGGGGGCATGCCCGGATTCCCCCAGCAGTGCAGTCCCATTACCACCCCCCCCCCCCCCCAATCGACTTTCTCTTGCTACGGCCCTGCCAGTGAGCGAGGGCTAGGGTTTAAAACCCAATAGTTTTCATTAAGCTTGCTACAGCACAGCATTATCAACAAAAATTAAATAAGAAGTGTGAAGTTGATCATCCAGGTTGTAATTGTAGTCTTGAGAAAGACTATTGTTGGTGACTGATATCTTGACACCATCAATGGTGGTCATCGCGGAGTCAAAGAGGCAGTCAAAACACCAGGCAGTCAAACCACCAGACACCAACAATAGTCTTTCTCAAGACTACAACAACCTGGATGATCATCTTCATACTTCTAATGATACCCCTGGATTCAAACCATTTACAGTGCTTTAAAAATTAAATTAAATAAGAAATTTAATAAGAAATAAAATAAGGTATTAAATTATAACATTTAACACTTGAAGTTTAATCCTAACAACTTCATCTTGACATTCAATCAAATTGAGTGTAAATTCCAATGTATCTTGCATTTATCTACTCAGTAAGATTTAAAGTCTGTTTGAAATTCAAAATCTGTTTCATCTTTGGAAGTTTTTGGGCATGACCCTTGCAAGATCTCACACCTTTAGGAATTCTTTCCTGGTGGAAAAATTGCTAAAAGGCAAACTGTTAAAGTGCCTATCCGGGGTTTGGAGATTTTACATATTTGTGATGTTTGGTATCTCTTGAGAAAAACTGTAAAATATATTGTCGTCTGAAAATTTCATCTTCATGCCCTTTTCCCCTGCTAAAGTTGATTTACTATTCACAGGAAATGACATCAAAGCAGGGACATGCAAAGCAGAGACTGCATTTGAATATTACTGTAGGTAGATAAATTTACTTGATTGAACAAAATCAAAGCTGCATATCTGAATATACTTGTTACATGTAAAAGCTACAGCTAACCATACCAGGCATATCAGGCGGATGCAATTCAGCCCCATAAACGTTTTAAAAATAAAAATTTCAGGAACTTTTTAAAAGAAATTTTGGGTAAATTCAGGTAATATTGCTGTTAAATATTCATAAAAAAATTATATTTTGAATTGTTCTAATATTAAAGTACTATGTTACTGTTAACATTATATACTGTATTAGAGTTGTTTTGCAGTTGCCTGGTTTAAAGGACATTGGCAACATAAATCACAATTTCAAATTAACAAACAGGCTTACGAAGGTAATCCAAGTAAACAAAACTACTTTTGTACAAAACAACAGCACTAATTTTTACCAAAGACAATACTGTCATCCAGCATCTTGTTGTATTACTACTGTAATTAATAGTTGGTGATGTCACACCTGGGGTAAACCTGATGAAACTACCTGTGGGGTATGTGTCGCCTACGATTGACGAGTACGGATTACGCTCAAGCCATCGAAGTATTGAAAGCTCTCTTCGTGAAACCGACTACGCCCGACATATACTCGCGACAAGACGTCCACAGTCTAGTGAGACACTCGATGAGTACCTCCAGGCTCTGAAGACACTCAGCAAGGACTGTAACTTTAGATCTGTCACCGCTTCTCGGTACTGCGACGAGTGTATTAGAGACGCGTTTGTCGCAGGGCTTCAGTCTAGTTCAATTCGTCAAAGACTGTTGGAAAATAAGACATTGGACTTAAAAACAATGTTTGACCAGGCTCGCTCTCTCGAGTCAGCTATGCGGAGCTCTGAATCTTACAAGGTATGTCAACCCTCTTTCAATGCGGCAGTTTCTCCAGTTGATACTCTACCTGTTTTTCCACCTGTTACTATTTCTTCAGATCAGCCAGTTTCTAACCCTCTAGCAGCAGTACCACCTGAAAGTCCTATGTGTTTCTTTTGTGGAAATAGTAAGCATCTTCGTTCAAAGTGCCCTGCTCGTGAAGCTATTTGCACGAAGTGCCAAAAGAAAGGACATTTTGCAAAAGTCTGTCGAGGAAAGTCAACTATTTCCATAAGTGGAGTTTCAGCGGCCCTTTGGTCTCCAACACTGGCCACACTCCCTGCAAGGCTCCAAGTTCCATTTTTAAATCATCAGCCACAGTGGCTATTAATGGATGGAAAGTTAAAGCTCTCTTTGACAATGAAAGCAGTGAAAGTTTTATTCATCCCCAGTCTAGTTCTGGTACAGTATCTATGGCTACATCAGCATTGTCCACCAAAGTTGCAGGAGTTTGCGTAGTCAATCTTGTCTATCAAGGACGGACATATGAAAATCTTTGTCTATCAGTTCTACCAGGACTGTGTGCTGATCTTATACTGGGTCTTGATTTTCAATCACAACATGATGATGAAACTGAAAGTGTTGTCTTCACGTATGGTGGTCCTGAGCCTCCTTTGTGTGTCTGTGGTGTCAGTACGCTGAGCATTAATCCTCCAGAACCGTTTGCGAACCTGACAGCTGATTGTCACCCCATTGCCACCAAGTCTCGACGTTATAGTCAAGATGATTTGGCATTCATTGATATGGAAGTTCAAAGGCTGTTTAAAGAAGGGATCATAGAACCAAGTCGGTCACCATGGCGGGCTTAGGTTGTGGTAACTAGAGATGAGAATCATAAGAAAAGAATGGCCTATTAGATATTAATAGATTATTCACAAACCATCAACAAATTTACACTCCTTGATGCTTTTCCACTGCCAAAAATCAACGAGCTAGTCAACAAGATTGCCCAGTACAGAGTCTTCAGTACTATCGATCTCCGTAGTGCTTACCACCAAGTGCCACTCAGAGACGAAGACAAGCCCTATACAGCTTGGTCTCTACCAGTTTACGCGCCTGCCGTTTGGGGTCACTAATGGTGTCGCTTGTTTTCAAAGAGAAATGATGAAATTTGTGCAAGAGGAAGATCTTACAGCAGTGTTTCCATATCTGGATAATATCACCATCTGTGGTAAATATCAAGCCGATCATGATGCTAATCTGATGCAGTTCTTGGAAGCTGCAGAGCGTAAGAATGTTTCCTACAACGATGAAAAGAGCGTTTTCTCAACCAGGTGCCTGACAATCCTTGGATATGTGGTGGAAGAAGGTGAAATCCGGCCCGATCCTGAACGTCTACGACCTCTACGTGAACGGTGAACTTCCTGTTCCACACAATTCAAAGTCTTTGAACAGATGTTTGGGATTATTTTCTTATTATTCGCGATGGAGACCGAATAAAGCCTATCACCACCTGAGTGTATTGTAAGTCGTAAGAGAACGGTAGAAGAAGCTGTAGTTACTGCCATCGATGAAAGTATTCCATTCGAAGTTGAGACGACGCATCAGAGGTAGCGTTGGCAGCTACTCTCAACCAAAATGGCAGACCTGTTGCTTTTTTCACGAACCTTGCAAGGAAGTGCAGAGCTTAAGCATGCGGCCGTGGAGAAAGAAGCCCAAGCTATAATTGAAGCTGTGCGACACTGGAAACACTTCCTGACTGGAAGGCATTTCACCCTCAAAACTGATCAAAAGTCAGTGTCCTACTGTACATGTTTGACATGCGTCATAAAGGGAAAATCAAGAACGATAAAATCATGCGTTGGAGGCTCGAGCTTGTCTGCTATAGCTTTGACATCATTTACCGACCCGGAAAGGCTAATATCCCACCGGACACACTATATCGGGCTATGTGTGCCGCCGCTACAGAATCACTCTACAAACTACACGAGTCGCTCTGCCACCTAGGTATTACAAGATTTTATCATTTTGTGCGTTCCAAAAATCTTCCTTATTCTCTTGAGGAGATAAAGAAAATGACAAACACATGTTCTGTAGCCGCAGTTCTATGACCCTGAAAGAGCTAATCTTATCAAAGCTACTCAACCATTGGAGAGGATCAATATTGACTTTAAAGGCCCTTTGCCAACGACGAGTAAGAATCGGTACTTTCTCAACGTAATTGATGAATTCTCCAGATATCCGTTCGTGTTTCCATGTCCCAATGTCTCGACGACGACCGTGATCAAATGCCTCACTACGCTCTTCTCCCTCTTCGGAATGCCGCCGTATGTTCATTCAGACCGAGGAGCGGCTTTCATGAGCCAAGAGCTGCAACAATTGCTAACTGAGAAAGGGGTAGCTACGAGTCGTACTACCAGCTACAATCCAGCAGGGAACGGCCAAACGGAGAGGTACATGTACAGTATGATGGCACCATCTGGCAAGCAATCACCATCTGGCAAGCAATCACCATGTGCCTTAAATCGAAGAACCTTCTAGTAAAGCATTGGCAGGACGTTCTTCCAGATGTGTTACATTCTATCCGTTCCTTATTATGCACAGCGACTAATACTAATACCCTCATGGTTGGTTACACCCGGCCCTATTTTCATTAAGCGTCAAGTCCGTACCAGCAAGACGGATCCTCCTGCCGATGAGGTGGAGTTGCTTGAAGCGAATCCTCACTACGCCCATGTGCGCTACTCAGATGGTCGGGAGACAACAGTAGCAACGAAGCATCTATCGCCCCAAGGTCAGAAGAAGATGTCTCAGCTTCTGCCACAATCGGGAGTTAGGATTGAATTCTGGCGTGTCGAATGATAACACTGATCAGAGTTTGTCGGACAGAGAATGAGCAATCACCGACTAGCAGGGGTGGCGCCAGGAATTTCCCGACGCAGGGGCTAAGGTCCCCGACAGGGGGTAATTGGTAGTAGTTATTTCTTTTGGGGGGTCCGGGGGCATGCTTCCCCGCGAAATTTTTGGTTTTCTAAGCCTCTGAAACGCGATTTCCTGCATTTTGGGGACAGTTTTAACAAAAATGACAACAAAAATAAAATAAAAAACAGTGAAAATCATGGATTTTATAGTCAGTATTTCCTTACTGTATATACGAAACTAACTCTAACAATAATATTCACGCAAAACTAGATGACAGTGAGCGAAACAGTGCGAAACAACACATTGAGGTGATAGATTTGTGCCAGAGATGAAACTTGATTACCTTTGACGTTGTTTATTTTTATTTATTTATTTTTTTTTTAAAATAGAGCACTATTATCGCATTAAAAATGAATTACAATGTGCTTTACATTCGGACATTAACTAGGAATATAATAACTAAGCTACAAATATCTTTAAATCAAATAATGTATAAAACCTAAAAAAAAAAAAAAGACGAACTTTTTTATTTTCTTCTTTTTTTCTTCCAGCTCGTTCCCCGACGAATTGTTAATTTTTCCCCGACAGGGGGACTAAGGTTCCCCGACGGAGGGGCTGTAGCCCCCCCCCCCCCTGCCCCCCCTCTGGCGCCACCCCTGCCGACTAGCCAAACACCAATTGAACAGCAACCACCCTCTCTCTATTGAACCCCCTCTCTATTGAACCCCCTCTCTATTGAACCCAGTCAAACACCAACTGGACAGCCACCCTTGCGACGGTCCGTGCGTACTCGTCGCCCTGTTGATAGACTTAATATTTAAAGGAAGGCGTGAATGTTATGATTGTGTTAGTTATAAATTATATTTCCAACTCGACATTTGAATAATTAGTTTAAAAGTATTATTATTATAACAGCTTGGGTCACTATAGGTACGAGCTCGCGATGTAGTGGCTCATCTATTTAAGTTTGTATTTTGGATGCCATGTTTAGTTTTCATTTTGCTTTAGACTTTAGTTAGACATTTACAGTAGCTGAATAAAGCCTATACTTTTATTCGGCGTTTTGTCACCTTACTTGACAACACCCCTATTTCCATGAGAAAACCACCAAGAAACCTAGTCACATATGAAGTTGCACCTGCCACACTGCATCCAATGATCAACAATCAACTGTTAATTTTTCGGGCAAAAATATTTTGCCCTCCCCCAAACATAACTGGTCAGGTACACATATGCAGCTATTACCAGCTTGATCCGTATGGCGACAGCTTTAAATGCTTTCATCCGAAAACTTTCCAAAAGACCGGAGTACTAACTCCTTAAAATTTGTTCCAGTCACATGTTTGTCCGCACCACCTGACAATATGGAAATTTTGAGTAATGGCTTCTCGCATTACTGACTTTTTCAAAAAAATGGTAATTCTCTAAATTTTAGACCATCGAATAGTTCTGCTGCCATACGTTTAGACATAAATATTCAGGAATTTCCAGATCAGGATTCCATAAGCAAGAAGAAAAGTGTATTGAAAGTAGCGACTGTTGAGAGGTGGATCAATGAAGATCTGGCAAAAGATAATGGCAGTATTTGGCTACATTATGAAACTAACAAGCAGGTACATGTTGAGCTTTATTACCACAGTCTTTGAAATTCAGAATTTTTAAAACTGCAAAAAACTGCCGAAATTATCTATTTCATGTCGGCAATACTCGAATTCACGGCGGCAATATATATATATATATATATATATATATATATATATATATATATATATATATATATATATATATATATATATATATATATATATATATATATATTATATATATATATATATATATATATATATATATATATATATATATATATATATATATATATATATATATATATATATATATATATATATATATATATATATATTATATATATATATATATATATATATATATATATATATATATATATATATATATATATATATATATATATATATATATATATATATATATATATATAATATATATATATATATATATATATATATATATATATATATATATATATATATATATATATATATATATATATATATATATATATATATATATATATATATATATATATATATATATAAACCGTATATCACGGTGTATAAGTCGATTTCCTAGGACCAAAAAATGATGTAAAAAAACCCGACCTCGACTTATACGAAGGGTCATGAAATCATAGAACGAATAAACTAGTACCCAGTCCTCTCGATGCATCAGGTAAAATCGACACGTGTAAATAGCGCATTTCATGCTAACATTTCATGCTAACTCCTGCTAGCGTAAATAGTAAATACAACATCGACATGCTAAAACGAAGAAAGTAAGAAGCAAGTTTCAAATTAAAGGTTATAGACTTTGCCAAAAACTCAAACAACTCTGCTTCTGGACTTAAGTATGGAGTTAACGAAAAGCTTGTTCGAGAATGGCGGAAACAACAAGAAAAGGACAAAATGTGCTGATCGTGGTTTGAATTGCCACTGGCCGAAACTCGAGGAACAGCTAGCCAAGTGGATCTGTGGATACCATGTATATATCATTTAATCTTTGTTTGTAATAACCATTTCTTTATAAGACTCTGACTAGCATACTAATATAGAGTAAGTTGTAAATACCGTAGGTTGATGAAAAGCGTATTTATTTGCTTCCCTAAAATACTTCCGTTTTCTTTTTTAAAGATTTGTTGTATTACGCTTTTAAAATGTCCGTGAATATTACTGCTACCAGTAACTATTTAGTTAAATTGGGACTCGACTTATACACAGGGTATCCTAAAAATCACATTTTTTTGCCCAAAAATTAGGGGGTCGACTTATGTGCCAGGTCGACTTGTACGCCGTGATATAATAATAATAATAATAGACGTATTAGGAGCATTATACAATAGTCTCAATGCTCTTACAACAATATATTCTTAAATATACTGATAAAACTTATTACAGTTTCATTATAAGATAAAGCCTACTACATATATTACCGTACCACTATAAACAAAAAACTATTAATTTTAAAAAAGAAAATTCTTAACTGCTGACTTAAAATTACCCAACATATCAAAGCTTCTAATTTCCTGTGGTAATGAATTCCACAGTTTTGGTGCCGAAACCGAGAACGCTCTGTCTCCATGAGTCACTGTTTTGGATTTTGGCTCAATTAGCAGATTACGGTCTGATGATCTCAAAGCACGAGTAGGTTTATATTTATTTAGCAAATCAGTAATATAAACAGGCGCCTGGCCATGCAAAGCCTTGAAAGTAATTACTAGTATTTTAAATACAATCCTTGATCTCACCGGCAACCAGTGAAGATTACGAAGCACAGGGGAGATAGAGTAATTCCATTTCAAATCAACACAGCCAGTACACCCACCTCTCCCAAATTTCTTGAAATTTTGCATGAACCTTACATACCACAAGAGTGATAAACATTCAAAATTTCAGCTTTCTATCCTAAATCGTTTTTGAGATATCGTAATTTGAAATATGGCTAAAAAACACAAAATGGGCGTGGTCGGCATTACATTTGGCCATCTTCGCATTTACATTTTAGTCAATATTTTTCAAGGCCATAAACGGTATAGTCCTATAAATTTGCACAGATACAGATTTTTACTTGGAGATTTCAAAAATAACACTTTCATTGCTGCTACTAAAGTCTGGGATGTGATATTGCGTACCAACAGTGAATGTTTATGAATTGAGTGAATTTTATCTAAACAGGCTGTTTATAGTTCAAAGCCAAACTTTCTCTGTATTTCATTACTGAATCACTCCGTAAAATATCGCATGTCCCTGGGTTGACGTCACTTCCTGTTAAATTTAGCAGGGGGAAAAGGCATGAAGATGAAATTTTCGAACGACAAGATATATTACATTTCTTTTTGGTAGAACCCAAAGATTACGAATATGTAAAATACCCACAGGCTGGATAGGCACTTTAAGCAAAATTGCAAAAAATTAACTTACATTAACATTTTTGACAAGGTTTCACCAAATATATGCAAAAAGCCTTGCTTGAAAAATGTTAAGTTTCAAAAGCCCCTAACTTTTTAAGCAGACAACTTACCATCTCCAAATTTAAGCTCAAACTAAAGTGATATATGAAGCAGATGTGGAAAAGGTTTCAGACATGTATCTTGACTGCTTCCTAAAAAAACTCGGCAACAATGACAGTAGATATTGCCGTTTAACAGAATAACGTTACTCTGCTTTTTGGTACGCAATATCACATCCCAGACTTTAGTAGCAGCCATGAAAGTGTTATTTTTGAAATCTCCAAGTAAAAATCTGTATCTGTGCAAATTTATAGGATTATACCGTTTATGGCCTTGAAAATATTGATTAAAATGTAAATGCGAAGATGGCCAAATGTAATGCCGACCACGCCCATTTTGTGTTTTTTTAGCCATATTTCAAATTACGATATCTCAAAAATGATTTAGGATAGAAAGCTGAAATTTTGAATGTTTATCATTCTTATGGTATATAAGCTTCATGCAAAATTTCAATACATTTGAAAACTGTTGGTGTAATTTTATTTTTTTCTGTGTTGAAATGACATGGAATTACTCCCCTGTTACAAGTCTTGCAGCTGTATTTTGAATTCGCTGTAACTTGCTCAATTCAGCTTCTGGTAAGCCATATAGGATGCTATTACAGCTGTCAAGTTTTGATGTAATAGATCAAACACGAGTTTGAGTGTTTCGTCAGGGGTTTCAAACACGAGAAAACAAATGAAACCGAGGGCGTAGCCCGAGGTTTTTATTGTTTTCGAGTGTTTGGAGTCCCCTGATGAAACACGACAAACGAGTGTTTGATCTAGCTTCTCAAACGAGTATTCCTATAGCGATTTGCTCGCATAGCGATTTTATTTTAATATGTAGATTAAGAAATGTGATCCAGTTCACTAGGAATTTTCCTACAGGTTTTCATTGGGTATCAAAACTCATGCATGTGATGTGGTATACGTTCATGGATTGGCTACGATAATTCATGAATTATTAATGAGTTTGAGAAGTTATGAATGCATGCACCAACTTCTCACAGTCCTTTTTACTCAAATATTTCCTGATCTTGCCGATATTTCTGATAGCAAAAGTGGCCGATTTACAGATGTTATTTACATGAGTATTTAATTTTAGATGTCTATCTACTGGAGCCGGTTGGATTTTCACATCATTGACACATATTTCTGGCATTGGTTCACAATGCATAAAACGTGATGATAGATGGACAATCTCGGTTTTACTCGGATTGCATATAAGACCATTCATAGTACACCAGTTAGTGATGTCCTTAATACATAACTCAAGTTTAGCTAGAGCAGCAGGTCGATCACATGGAGATTTTATAGGCATATACAGCTGTGTGTCATCAGCGTACATTATGCAATCAAGGCCATGGGCTTTGATCACAGCATATACGGTATACGGATCACAGCATATACGATATACGGTATATATATATATATATATATATATATATATATATATATATATATATATATATATATATATATATATATATATATATATATATATATATATATATATATATATATTATGGTAATTCTCATGTCAGGCACAAAGTGTCCAGTGTCAGGCAGCACAAAGTGTCCAGTACCTGGCACTTTGTTAGGCACCCTTGGAAAAATTATTGTCAGGCCTGCAAGTAATGATAACCATCTCTATTCTCTAGAGTACATACAATAAGAAGTCTGTATGTGCATTCAAACATAGCCAAACATGAAGATCTCCAGCATATACTCTGGCATATTCATGTCTATTCCTTTTTCAGTTTATTTGAACCAAATTTTCAATAAGTCAATTGAGCTGTTCACACTATTTAGTTAGATGAATCAGCTAACTTGTAAAACTACCTCCATCAGCTATTTTCTTAAAGGTGCCGTCCAGTCCGTTCTGCGCATGTTCACGTTTCTATTTACATCATTTGTTTACATTGCATTATATAAACATTGAACATGAAGTATTGCGGATTTGTTTTCCACGCTTGAGCTTTTCCTACTAAAAAGCATGTTATAAGAAGCTGTTCTGTTCCTAAATGTGGATAATATATCAAACTACCACTCGCGCCTTCGCCACCTTTGACGAATACTCGCTTTCGAACTGTCGCAAATCTATTCCATTGACGTTTGTTGACATATGGGGTCCCGCACATTTGAAATATAACACATGCGCAGAACGGACTGGACGGCACCTTTAACAAAGTGACCTTTTTCACACAAAGAGAATGTGATTTAATAGAGTCTGAGTTGGTTTCACATGATGTCAAAGTGGCCATGTTGGAGCGTCAATGTTCAAAGGTCCAATGTTCAACAGATCGGCTAATTATGTCAATTTTTTTCAATATACTGTTTTATAGGCATTTACTTGCCAGCAAACTTAGCATTGCATATTTAATTGCATTTGTATGTCTTTGTGACCTTTAAAATCGTTATAATTTAATATATATAGGGAGATACTGCCTTGGCATCATTATAAGTGCTATTTTGCTGCCAAATTAGATTATTGGTCTACACAGAGCTAAGTGCTGGCGTAACTCGGGCGAGGACTATGCATGGAATGCATCCCTAAAATATTGAACAGTGTACATAAAAGCCCACTATTTACTGAAACAGTCAAATAATCTAATAGTCTGAAAGATACGGAGTTCCCTCATATAATAATATAAAACATTTCAACGATCTCGTTGACATCAATGAAAAAATTACATGGATGTGACAGATATCTCATATTTATAATTCTGAGATGATGTACTGCCAAAAATAACCTGCGTGCCGACTCGACTCAAATAAAATGTTTCGTTCGAGCTTAGGACGAAGGTTCTCTGACGAAGGACTTTCACTCGAAACATTAGACCTCCTACTCACTAATTCGGCAGTACGTGTATTCAGAGCATTCGATTTCTCTATCGCCTACGCAGTACAACACCTTTTATAATTTAGGTTTTATTTGACAAAACAGTAACAGAGAACAGACATTATAACATGTCGCATGTTACGTTTTATGCATCACTAGTTCATACAGTTTGTTTTCATCACATTTTTTATTCTCGTTCGTACAGAACGACAGTGTCTCTTTTTCGTTAATAGATAACATAGATTTAACAGGAAACTGTGAACCCACTCATCAGCAATATTGAATATATCCGACGTTATTCACAATGAATTAATAAACTAAAACACTTCTCGAACACACAGGACAGACACACAAGTCTTACCTTGTCTTTCTAGTTTATTTCTTGATAATTTCTTTCTTGATTTATACGAGATATTTCCCTCCCGTGTTCTTCGCAATTATAAATTTTGTTGATACTGATTGAGACTGATCACGGGACTGATGACGTTTTTAATTAAAAAATCATAGTACCCAGGCTCTTTCCGGCTCAGTGCCGCTTTTTTCCAGAAACATGCATTTTTCAGGATATTGTACTACAAGATAACAAAATGAAGACAAAATTCTTCGGAATAATATAATAAAACTGAAAATATAACAAAAAAAGTTCGTCAGCCTCACTGTCAGCGACATTATATTTCAGTGAAAACTAGTAACACGTTAAATTCAACATTTTGGCCAACCTCGTACCCAGGGTCTTACCCGGGGGGGGGCGTTCGGGGGAGCGGAGGTACGACCCTGGGTACGAGGTTGCATTTTGGCGTCTTTTCAGTTTTCACGCTTGGCCCAGGCGGTCGTCCACGACTTGTCCGCGTTACACACATACATATACGTACGTACTTTATTTCAACACGGTAGAATGTTCAGTAATTAATTACAAAATTATATACAGTGTACTAAGGTTAAAATAATATTAAAATATTACAAATTTAAAAATAATAATACTGTTTTACATGAAGATTGCCGTTTGGGAGACAACTAAATATTACTTGATAATGATGTTGGTCAACTTTAGTATTAAAATTTGTGAGTGAATACGTCCATCGTACGTAGTTGTTCCACAGGAAAGCCCCAAAACTAAAACTTCTTTTAACGGATAGTTCGTACGTGGCTTTGGCAAGTTTTTTTATTATCGGCATTCCTTAGGTTGTATTCTGTGCTGCGGAGCGTAAATAAATTTTGCAACTACACCGGCCGGAGCTACGGGTGTGGGTGTGTGTGTGTGTGTGTGTGTGCCCCAAATTTTGTTACGGCAATTTCAGTCGGCAGAAGTTATATTTTAGTCGGCAGAAGTTATATTTTGGGCGTGTTTGATTTAACACGGACAAGTAGAATCATTAACTTTTAGCACTTATCAGTTTAAATTAATTTCAAACTACTAAATTTAAGACTCACAAATGTAATGTTGATGTTAAATGTTTTGTTTATATGTAAATGTAATCAACGAGAGAACACCCAAACACATAAATTTATTAAAATATGTCATCATGTTTTCATTCCGTATTGAGAATGCGTTATTAACGTAGGACTAATTAACCATTTCACCAGCTGACCGCCAGGGTCATTTTAGTAGGCACCCAACGGAAAGACAATATTTTGACAAGCTTCGAACGATAGGATGTAGTCGGTACAAGCTCGTGCGTCAGTCGGTTGAAGTGAGCTTACACCCCCCATACTGTGTCCATAAACATCAAGACCGCCTTAACTTTTTCCTGCGGTGTGGAGAGATTTTCCCAGTGCAGCTTATCAAAGAGAAAACTAGCACTAGTATCATAACTCGACTTTGTAATGACCCTGGATGCTCGATTTTGTAGTTTTTGCAGTTTGTCGCTTATAATTAATGCTTGGTAAATTTGGAGAGCAGTGCTTATGGTAAAATGGTTATAAATGTTCTTATTCGTTTAAGTGCACCTATATGGCTGAAGAAATTTTCTTGGATTTTTCATCTATGTGCTTTGACCAACAGCGCGGATAATCGAACATGCCAAAATATAATTTTCCTAATACGGATACCATCTTGTAAACAAAAACACGGCTGTCTTCGACGAACGTTTTCTTGAGAAATAATCAACTCCCAAAGCTACAATATATACAAGGAAACTAAATGTGACTCTGGAAACACTTGGAATCCCGTGATGAGGGACTAAACGCCTGTCGATATTAGCACCCTCGCCCTCAACCGGATTAAAACGAAGATAAATTATCTGTTTACAATATGCGTACAGCTTATCCTGGTAGAGAACGTAGTTTTCTTAAAAAGAGCGGATAATCGAACATATCGTAACGTGTTAATAACCCCACATCCAGCGGGCTGGTACGAGTGCCATGTATTTGTTCGTTAGTGCCTTCTATATTTGCTCGTCAATGCCTTCTATCATGCTCGTCGGTCACTTCCTTATATGGAATACGTACTAGAAGTACATATGGATTGATCGGGTCTTCTAAAATCCGGCGTCTAAAATCCGCTCTTTTGTTCAGCCTGCCCTCGGCGCAAGTCATGCTCTTTGTGAATAGCATGACCAGCCATATGAACAATCATGCTTATTCTCGAAATATTATTGGTTGATGGTACTTGACGCATGCTCAGTTTGCTTATTTTAGACAAGCTGGTCATGCTATTATATTTTTGATGAGCATGACCATATGACCAACTATGGCCTGACTGCACAGCACGTCTGTTTAAGGAGATCCTTGATTTAATTATCATGGCATCAACGAGCTCTGATTCGGTCCAAACAGTCCTTGTTTGTGAACTACTTAGAAAACCGTTTTCGGCTCGAAACATCAACGAGAAAAATCTTCTTGTTGGACAGCGACCAATGCCGGCCAAGTTTTGTAAATTATTGTTTCAGAAATTGAACAACGTTGCGCTGATCCAGACCGTGTCCGACGATAACAAATCCCAAAAGGCCGGTTCGTAGATTAATAACGTTATCTCGACCAATATTTACTCGATTTCAATTCTGAAAACATTTTTGGAATTACAGAGTCTAAATACATAACATATACGTGTCTATTATATTACGAGAACGTGCATACACTTCGTAAAAACGGTTTATATACATAGAAATTAAAAATTATTCGGCAATTGGTCAGCCGCGGCTCGCTTCGTCGTATACTATTTTGAACGTTATTTCGATCAATATTTAACCGTTTTCAATTGTGAAGACAGATTTGGACCTATTATATTACGAAAACGTGTATACTCTTCGTAAAAACCTCTTTATGTCAGAGTTCGTCAGACCACCTCGCCAATGCCGGCAATGGCCGCCCTTAGCCCAAAATCCAAATATTGTCCGATTCAAACGGATCACCCAAAACGACTTTATACTTCCTTATAAAGGAGTTGGTCGTACCATGCTCCGCTCAAATAAATATATATATATATATATATATATATAACAAACCTTTCGTGAGAAATGGATCCCTACCGCGGCGAGATTATCCCCCTCGCTTGCGAACTTACTTGGAGGAGACTAGATGATAATATTGTTGAAATTGTCGCGACGTACACTCTTAAAACAAGGTGTGTTATGACAACACACCTTTTTTGTCCAGTATATAACACACAATAAGATGTGTTACTACAACACACCTAGGTGTGTTACTACAACACATCTAAAGATGTGTTTTTTGCTTGTCCAGTAAATAGCACACCTTAAGGTGTGTTATGTAAAAAGTGTGTTATTTAGCACACCTTGGTGTGTTATGCAACACACCATGGTGTGTTAGGTAACACACCATGGTGTGTTATGTAACACACCATGGTGTGCTGTACAACACACCTAAAGATGTGCTCTAACAACACACCTTAAGATGTGCTGTAACAACACACCTAAGATGTGTTGTAACAACACACCTAAGGATGTGTTGTAACAACACACCTTAAAGATGTGTTGACGCCTAAGGTGTGTTGTAACAACACACCTAAAGATGTGTTGTAATAACAAGCCTAAAGATGTGAAACAGTTTATGGTGTGTTATTGCAATACATACTCGAAGAAACACTTCTACTTCTACATGGGCTACAATTAAAACTGTTTATTTATCCGAATAATGATCTAATTTAATAAACACATGTTTCTTTCAATTCATTTGTAAGAAAATTAAAACTTTTACAAAATTATAGCAGCATGTATACAGTGGTACCATTACCATTTTTAAAAATCTACAAATTAAACAATGAATACTTAAATAAAGATTACATTTTAAATTTTCATTAGTCAAAACTAAAATGCTCACTTTATTTGGAGTATGCATTGTTTATAGCAAAATTCTATAGAGCAATTTTATAATTAAGTACACTAAACAATTAAAGAAAAGTGCATGGGAAGGAAGTGCATTCATGAAAGAAGCGTCTAACATATAGTGCATGAGAAGTTTTAAAAAGCATCAAACAATTATATGCAATGCAGTGTATTACAATTTCAGGATATTTCTTAATTCAACCATAAAGCTGAATATTTTGTCCCTTTGTATTTATTGTCTTTTTTCTTCAAAGCCACATCTTGTAAGAAGGAACAAATTCCTGCCATGTCGCGCATGATAGCTGACATTGAAAACATAGTAGGCCAAAATATAAGCTCAACTAGAGCTCTTGGCAATGCCTTGCACCTTTTAAAGAATGTCCTATCTTCCCCGCTGCCAAAAATCTGCTGGATATCGGTGCCAGTAGCAGTGCCAAGGCAAACCAAGCGGAACTCAACAGTTTCGTCTATGAAGAGCGTCTCTCATGCAGGCCTCAGGGAGATGGTTGTGAAATTACAGAACATAATTATCATTAACAATGTTATTATTGTGGCACTATAGAAATACGTTCCGCAATAACCCCTCGTTCGCCTTTTCTACCACCCTCCCACCCCATCCATAGAGTTTCTTTCCCCATCCAGACCGTGTCCGACGATAACAAATCCCAAAAGGCCGGTTCGTATAGATTAATAACGTTATCTCGACCAATATTTACTCGATTTCAATTCTGAAAACATTTTTGGAATTACAGAGTCTAAATACATAACATATATACGTGTCTATTATATTACGAGAAGGTGCATACACTACAATACACTACAATATATATTACGAGAAGGTGCATATACCAACTGTGATCACGGGAATTAGTACTTTATTACTATACCATCACTCTACTTTTGACATTTTACACCATTATGGCAGTTACTCGTGGAATCGTAAGCTCTCAACATTTGTTATTTTTTCTCTACCTTTTTATATACTAATAAGTGGATTATCACATTATGAAACTAATGTGAAGCTTCTGTTCGTAAGTAAAGATGTTACATCGCCAAAAATCTTCAACGGTCGCGCTTGCAAGAAAAGTGTTAAACGTCAACCACTGCAAAACCAAGCCAAGCTTGTTATTGGATGTCGGATTTTTCTTCATGCCTCTTTGTCGATAATTCTTATCAGATTGTCTGGTGACGTTGAATCTAATCCTGGTCCTACCTTCGACGAAAACACGACGAAAAACTCATCTCACTACTCTACTTATCAACATTCAACTATCCATTCTCAAAACTCCACGAATTCAACTCAACGGAAATCGCCTGCAATATTTGCTACAAACACAGTCTTGCTGAACAATCCGGTACCGGCTTCTTCAAAATTACTTACATGTGGTCTTCTTAATACTCGATCAGTGTGCAACAAACTTGTTAACCTACAGTATACAACAACTACTTTGGCGTAATGATTTGGATATATTTGCCGTATATATACACTACACGATATTGGTTCTGCACTTGATAAAGGTTTTCAAACGGACATATAGTATACCTTGACTTCAGTAAAGCCTTCGACAGTGTTAACCACAAGCTGCTCATCCACAAATTACGAGCCTATGGTATTGGTGGAAATCTTGCCACTTGGTTCTCCAATTATCTAACAAATCGATTTCAAAGCGTTGTACAGTAGTTGATGGTGTAGTTTCTATAGCGCTCTCCCAGTTTTATCCGGTGAACCACAAGGAGCGATCTTAGGACCTCTACTATTTACGATTTATGTGAATGAACTACCCACTATAAATTCAGAAAGCAGCTCCATTTTCCTCTATGCAGATGACACAAAGTGCTATAGAACCATCCACCAAACCGCTGATGCAATATCTCTACAAAACGATCTCAAACTTCTGCATGACTGGAGTAAGAAATGGTTTCTAAAATTCAATGAACTCAAATGCGAGTCTCTTTCTATTACAAGAAAGAAAAACCCGGTGTGCTTTGACTGTAAGATGGGTAACCACGTCCTTGGTTCTACATCTACCCAGAAAGATCTTGGAGTGTTGGTGCAGACTTCTGATCTCACGTGGAAATCACATACGTCCAATGCGGTTAGTAAAGCGAACAGAATACTTGGACTATTGAAACGAAATACCAAGTCATTCAGCATTAGTTCAAAGAGATTGCTTTACCTGGCCCATGAGATATGGTCTGGCCAATCAATTAATCAAATGAGAGATATCGAGGGCGTCCAAAGGCGAGCCACAACATACATCCTTGGCATACCAAAGTTGTCCACCGATTACAAAGTCAGACT
Source organism: Chrysogorgia sp. JL179-B06 (assembly GCA_035772405.1). Taxonomy (NCBI): domain Eukaryota; kingdom Metazoa; phylum Cnidaria; class Anthozoa; order Scleralcyonacea; family Chrysogorgiidae; genus Chrysogorgia; species Chrysogorgia sp. JL179-B06. The sequence goes on from JAYKKM010000334.1 coordinate 2,248,255, forward strand.
AATAAAAACCAAACTTCTTCCGCTTTCATATTGGCACGAAATTAAGGACTTGCTTTTTCTTCATGGTTGCTCAAATGGAAAATACAACATCGATTTATCTAACTATCTTCCAAATCTACCGGTTATAACCATCTCATGCAGGCATTCAAATAAACATAATTTCAAAATACCAAAACCTCGGACTAAACATTTTCAAAAAAGTTTTTTCATAAGATCATCTAGACTTTGGAACACACTCTCCGATCAAACAAAAGAAATTAACAAATATAGTCTCTTTAAAAATTATTTAAAATCAAGATACTTTGTCGCTCTCCAGAACACATTCAATACTAATATTATATCTACCTGGCGCTCAATATGTTTAAATTGTAATTCTGTTAGAGACCTTGAATCGCAGAACTTCAGTATTTGTTGTTAATATTAACTGTGCGTGAGTGTGTGTGTTAGTATAATGTATTTGTTGTAATAAGTGATATAATAAGCGTATCACAGGCTGTGATATAATAATATGTAAATGTTATAGTTATAATGTAATGTATTATGTATGTTTGTTAATTCTTAGGGTAAGACACCATGACTAGGGCTGAACATCCCTGTTGTGTCTTGCCTTGTGTATGTAAACACGAAAACAAATTAAATAAATAAAAACGGTTTATATACATAGAAATTAAAAATTATTCGGCAATTGGTCAGCCGCGGCTCGCTTCGTCGTATACTATTTTGAACGTTATTTCGATCAATATTTAACCGTTTTCAATTGTGAAGACAGATTTGGACCTATTATATTACGTAAACGTGTATACTCTTCGTAAAAACCTCTTTATGTAGTTCGTCAGACCACCTCGCCAATGCCGGCAATGGCCGCCCTTAGCCCAAAATCCAAATATTGTCCGATTCAAACGGATCACCCAAAACGACTTTATATACTTCCTTATAAAGGAGTTGGTCGTACCATGCTCCGCTCAAATAAATATATATATATATATATATATATATAACAAACCTTTCGTGAGAAATGATCCCTACCGCGGCGAGATTATCACCCTCGCTTGCGACCTTACTTGGAGGAGACTAGATGATAATATAGTCAGTGTTGAAATTGTCGCGGCGTACATGTATGTGGCCTATAGAAACTAAACTATAGTCTGATCTATTCTCGGAGGCTACAGTGGTCTTACATGTAGAACTGGAAGAATCAGTCAACGCAGAAAATACACAAAAAATGTTGTTCAATATATATTTATATTGAAACATAATGTTCCATCGCGTCTTAGCTATGACGGAACAGCCAGACCTTGTTACTGTGCGGGAATATATAGGTATAATTTATATATGCAAATGTTTTACACTATGGGATTGTCATACATGCAGATTGTCACCTTGGTGTAACATACACAAGAATTGGGCCACGTGAAAACATTTGCATATGCCTGAACTAGACTCGTTTTATCGTGTTGAAGGTTCAAATTATATTACAGAGGGAAATTACCTGAATAGCGTCCATTTACCAAAGTCTCACAGACCTCCTTCTCAAAAATTGCCTGAACCCTTTCACGGCCTCTTGGCTCAGAAGGAATGGTTTCCAAAATTGCATCGGTGGATATCGTTTAAATGTAAGCCTCTACATTTTCATATCCCATTATCTATTGCACAACATGTAATAAGAGCAATACATCATCAATTTATTACAATTAAATTTATTTAAGCTAACATTCAGTTATCTTAAATATGTTATAGCAGTGCGCAAAAATATTTTAATGTACAGACATTAAGGTGTCTCCATAAGTACAGTATTATTTACAAAATATGGTGCTATTTCTTTATAAGAGTTTACAGACATGAGGCGATCAAGATGATTGTTTTTATATCACGTATTTTGTTGATTCAATTCTAAAACTATTAATGATAACTTCAAGAACAAGCTACAATCCTGGCCAAAAGTCTTGGGACACTACGATATCTTCATACAAATTTTGTCGATTTTATCTCTCGGACCCCCCTCCCCCCTCCCCCCCGTTCAATGTTGAAATTTTCCAAATTTTTACTCATCTATGTTTCTACATGCAACATTGATCGGGGGGGAATTCCAATATGTAATTTAACATTTTTGTCCGCGTGCGAAGTAGGGCGTGTCCCTAATTCCAAAAATTGTAGAGGTGGCCCAAGGACTTTTGGCCAGGATTGTAGCTCAATAACTTGCTCAAATTTGAGTGTTTGATGGTTGAATTAAAAACTTAAATATTTCAAAAACGAAGTAAAATACCGAAAAGTTGTAAAAGGTGTTGCTCTATCATTTTACGAGTTCTTTCATATTAGACAGACTTAATTTTTGTTGCCAATATCCTTTAAGCTTGATAAACCTAACAAGGCTTATAGTATTTTGCGAAACGAAACAGGTTTACGAAACGAAACAACAATTTGCGAAACAAAACAACAATTTGCGAAACAGTTATTTTTGTATACTTACGCAACGCTATATTAAATTGCCTTTAATTAACAATTATTAACGAGGTGGATAATAATTAACCCCCGCATAACGAGTTTTCTAACCTTAACCCTAGCCTCCAGCCTAACTATAGCTTTAAAACAAGTTTCGAAAATTGTTGTTTCGTTTCGCAAAATATACCATAAGCCTATAATAACAACTACCGTATGTTGACTATGCACAGACCATTACGATGAAATGAGTAAAACAATACCTTATCCAAATGTTGTTCTTTATTAAGGCAGCCTGCCACAACTGCTCCAAGTTTGATCAAATAACTATTATCCTCATCTGAGGTACACACCAATGCAATAGCGTTATACAAACAGTTGCCATCACTTTTCACAAACACTGGTTCTTTCCCATCAACTAACAAATTGTCCGGTACACACCAACGAATCCTATTAAGTAGTTTAACAAGTAATAGTTAACTTTTACATTAATTAAACTATAGTTTAACTATTATTTTCCAAGTCATGTAGTACACTTACCTCATGTCCACATGTACAGGGGAAACAGCAGTTTTCCAGTCCATGAACGTCTCGTGTCATGGCCTCATTCGTTCTCTTAGAACATCGCAGCATTCTGTTAGGGAAGTTTGGTTGTTATGGAGCGCAGGTGATTCACTACAGAAATACAGTCATCTGCATCCCACATGCATACCTACAAGGTTATTAATAAATGAATTTCATTAAATTAACGTTTCTGAATCCTGATTATCACCGTACAGTATATCCCTTGCTACAAAAACCTAATTACTTTTTCTAACAGGCGATTCAAGGTTTCCACATCCATTGGTGCAATGACCGACCCAGGCAATGTTGCTGTGAGATCGACCATTGATGGCTGCATTAGACTTTCACTTGCATGTGGATCACTGAATGATTCAATAGGAACAGAATCTATACAAGGAGAACAACACAGTTATAGTAGCATTATACTGCAGTGACATTATAGTACTTTCAGGAATAAATTTTGGCACGTTGAAACATCACAGGACTAATACGTAATACATACAGTACTGCTCAGAAGTAACCTAACGCTGCGTTCTCGTCCAGAACGCGTTCCCTTCGCGTTCCAGAACGCGTTCCGAACGTTCGATTGCGATGGAAATTTTGTCGGAAGCTATTACCGGGTTCGGAAAACTCCGAGTGATTAACCAATGTAACAAATCACATTTATACGAAGATTGTATGAACAATTGAGCCTTGTGGCTTGGATCAATCAATGATGAGAGTGAATGAGAGTTGCGCATAAGTAATGACTGAGTCAGTAGTTCAGACACTGGCTTAATATAAATTTTCTCCGTGTTTGATTATCACGCGGCGCCATATATTTTTTAAAAACATCAGGGTTGTGGACGGATGGTTGGTACCCTTTTATATGAACGCTCTGTGTTTATTAAAAAACACTCATCAAATCTTTATTTTATTCATCTGTGAATTAAAACGACCGCTATAAAAATTCGTGACTGCCATGCTTTCTCATCCTCATTTTGATCTAGGCTTGAAACTACTTTTTCATTGAAACTGCACAGGTAAAATGAACGCACATGTTTCACACAATGACTAGGTTAATTCAAGGGGAAAATCGCAGCACATTGTAATGTGTGCAATGACATGTCGTTTCGCTACAACCAGAAGTCGTTTTGCTACAGTATGTAACACAAAGTCGTTTCGCTTCCAGCGTAACAACTGTATGTGTCGACTTACCAAACAAACGATTTCGTTTTAATGTTTATTGATAAGTCGTTTCCTACACTAATATGAGTTTACATCTGATCTACGTTTATGTTTCGTTTTGGTTTTATGTCAGTTGGAAATTATTCCGAATTTTGATCTTGAAATATGCTGATAAATATGTAATCAATCTCGTACCCAGAGCCTGCGTTCCTTTATGTCGATGGCGAATTTATATTTAAAGATTATGAGCTCGAGATTTCTATCATGATGTGATAAATGACGATGGCGAAGGCCGAGTCATCTATCATCTCATAGAAATTGAGAGCGAATAGACTATTGGCTAGCGCGGGGCGAAGTTTACCAGTAATGGGCACGCGGCAACCTGTTTATGAATCATCACTTATTCTTTTCAAGCACTCATCCGCCACTTGTGTAAATCATTGTAAATTGCGGTTGCAAGCCTTTGTCAATATAGAATAGTTGTCAATATCTTTTGCAAGCGAGCAAAGTAAATTTTAGCAAACGATATTATCAACGTGGAAAAAAATTATAAAATGGTAAAATGCCATGATTTTTAGTAACGAAATACTGACGTTTCGAGCGGACGTCTTACTCTGATGAAGGGCTCCGCCGAAATGTCAGTATTTCGTCACTAAACATCTTGGCACCCTTTACCACCTTTTCACTTTGCTATATATCCAAAACATTGTCTACGCAGCTCTCTACTTTTTAACTTTATACTATCGTGATATCGTCGGCCGGGTACTTCATGTTCGAAGGTCGTTTTTGATTGACATGTTTACATGCTTATGTTCGGACGAAGCAAAACAATCCGTAGATATATTAGTGTAGCGAAACGACTTAAGGTTGTAGCGAAACTACTCGTATCACAAGCGGTGGCGGTCAGCAATGCGCAAGAGCTCGTGAACCAAACAAGAGTTCGAAAACCAAACCGCGGCACGGTCAAATAAATTATGGCCAGGAGGAACTTGAAGACGTTTTGTCCATAATTTGTTTCGCCTGGATAACCGGCGATCTGAGTCATATTCGTCTATAAATTTGATATGTTCTTCTGTCAGTTTTGGCCTTCGACCACTGCGAGGACTAGGAGCATCGTTCAATTGACCACTCATTCGATATCGCAAAAGAAAAAGACAGATTACCGAATTCCTTCCTCGATTAGAGTCTCTTTTATTTTTGGAATCTTTACTCCAGCAGATCTCAAAGAAATTACTCTTTTTCTTGCATATAATGAAAGCTTTGTCATCGTAAAATATCTCTTGTACTCAGTAAATATGGCGGAGCGACGATATGAAACAAAATGACGCTACGAATCGGAAAGTGACGACAATTTCCGGATATGGCCGAACTGATCACGACATGTATAGCCTGAAAACCGGAACGCGTTCCGAACGCAATTTGGAACGCGTTCTGGAACGCGTTCGGAACGCGTTCTGGAACGTATCCGGAACGCGTTCTGGAACGCGTTACGCGTTTTTGGTTAAGTTATTTCTGAGCAGTACTGTATATAGGAATAGCAAAAGTCGCGGTCTTTATTATGTTCTAACTCAATATCGATGTGGTCACCAATTTTCTCACACATTTTGAAGGGGTAATAACTTCATGCAGGCAAACAATTCTGCACAGAAATTGTTGTGATATTTTTATATAGTATTTCTTTTTAAACGCAACACATACATGTATTTCCTGAAAGCAATTTAATCTCATAATGATGAAGAATTTTGTCAATTTCTCCGAGTTTCATTCTTGGTCTTCCATTGTTAGGATCCCTAAAATGTGAAAATCCTGGCCACCAAACAGGCTTCTTTTCCTCACTCCAAACTGTCCTTTTCAATTTAGCGATAAAATTAAATATTTTAGGGAAATGGACATTATTTAAAAAAATAATTGCCCAATATTATAAAGATAATGAGTCTACTACTTTAAATTTGTACACTTTTGGAATTACACAGAAACTCTTTTGATGTACGTCCACCATGTATTTTTATGCGGAATACTGACCAAGCGAGTCAACTCTGTATTGAGAAACTATTCAGATGATTTTGAATAAGTAATAATATTTTTGGTTTTGCGCTCCAGACATTATGCAAACTTTTGAATATGATATCAAATTTGTGAATAATTAGAGCTCCAATAATTACAATTATTTGAAACCAAAGCAATAAGCAACTTCCTCTTGCTGTAAATTGTCAATTCTCTCCAACCACGTGGCATGTGGACCATGGTACATATTTCTTTAGTAATTATTGGTTCAATTGCTGTTAGCATCCCCCCGGTTTTTCCAGAGAAAAATTGAAGAAACTGGTTGCTGTTTGATGCCAAACTTTTGCCCCAACATCCTTTGCGTTCAGGTTTTATATTCCCAGATGGTCAACAAAATTATCAGGACCAGCGTTTGCCCCAGGGGTGCCAGTGGGGATGGTAACAGCAAGAATTGAACCATACATAAGTATTACAACACCAAACACTATTAAAACATATACTGCTTTTTGCTTAACACTTAAAAATTAATAAAATAAAACACTAAAATTAACATTTAAAGATTATTTTACAGATGAAACAAGTTGTAGCAGACCAGTTTTGAGGTAAGCGAAAATCTATTTGCTCTAACTATATGTTGTTGAGCACTCTTTGCATTTCATAGACCAAAACCTACACGTATATATATATATATATATATATATATATATATATATATATATATATATATGCAACGCTCACTATCCTTGTGGCAGTTTGAGCACTCTGGCCCCATGCGCACTTCACGCTATCTGGATGTTCTGATTGCCGGTGTTGTCCCACAAGCGGTTGTCAATGACGATCGTAAGTGTATAATTACCGAGTCAGACTCATTCAGATTGTTCCAAGCTTTACACTGATGAGCTGTTGTACAGCGAAACACGTGTCTGTAGATTGAATTATATATATATATATATATATATATATAATTATAAACATGTACATCAGTTGATTCAAGAGACTTAAAGAGTGAGTGTCAGGGTAGTGCTTAAATGCGCGCTTGTTTTCTTCTTGGCGGCCATTTTATGGGACGCCTATTTCAGTTCACAAACGAATCCGTCGATATTTGATCAATCCTTCTTATAAATTATCCATTTTCAAGTTTTCTAAGAAGTAAATATACCTGGGTGATCAATTATTGTGATATTTTTCATAAAATTGATCATTTACTATAGTAATCTTTTCGATACATAGAAGCTGCTACAAGCGCTTCGCCTCCGAAGCGTGGAAGGCCGGGTTATGCTGCTGAAACAGCGCGAATAAGTTTGCGAATGGAAGTGTTTGATGAGTGACTAGTAAAGAAATATATTTTGTTTCTTCTGATGTTTTGTTCATTTGAATTTTCAAAGATTCAGGAACTAAAGCCATCCGGGCCAGCTTGTTCATCAGAAACGGCTTTGCGCGCTGCCCGCAGTGGTTCACAAACAAGCAAACCGCAACTGTTCAAATTGTCTTGAACATTAACTTCATAACGCCCCGAAGTCAGGATCGGACTCCAATTTCAACATTTCCAAATAAATCTAGAGTTCACCTGCAATGATAGCCTGCGTATAGGCGCTCGCGGGCGCAAAAAGGCTGTGTTTTTCAAATTTCACAGACTATGACGTAGGCTACTGCAATGAGTGTAATCAATTCGTATGAAAACAAAAACACAAGCGCGCAAAGCACTACCCTGACACTCACTCTTTAGCGCTGCAGAGGGTGTTCTGTAATTTAAAGCTAAAAGCACGAACCTCGTCATGAACAGCATCGAATTCACCGACGACTGGTACCTCACTTGTACTTTCGCCATCGTTTTCCCACTCCATTTCCATCATTTGTTATATAAACAATAAAAAAGTTACGATTAAAACAGCTTGAGAGCGTAGCACTTCCAGTCGATAGCAGCAGGGAATGCCCTCTTGGCACGGCCAGAAGCGCTGAATGTGTAACCACGTCCAGTCCGTTCTGCGCATGTCCACGTTTCTGTTTAAATTTCATTATATAAACATTGAACATGAAGTATATTGCGTGTGATTTTTTTCACACGCTTGAGCTTTTCCGCCTAAAAAGCGTGTTATAAGAAGCTGTTTGGTTCCTAAATGTTGTTAATATATCAAACTACCACTCGTGCCTTCGCTACCTTTTATAACAAATACTCGCTTTCGAACTGTCGCAAATCTATTCCGTTAAAGTTTGTTTACATGCTGTGCATGTGTGATATTTCAAATGTTGGGGACCCCGCAGAACGGACTGGACTGCACCTTTAAGCTTCAATTCATTTTTCGAAGCATATGATACCTCCGGATCTTGGCCATTCGTCTTTCTTTCGTTTTATTGGTAATGAATCGCAGTTGAAAAAGTTTACCAAGAATTGTAAACCGGCAAACCATTGATTGCAAAGATTCTCTCCAAGATGACTGGATGAGAGAAACACGGATGAGAGTAAATATTATTATGCTGTGTTGACATTTATCTCGTGAAACTCCGTAATATTAATCATTATGAAACGTTGTTTTTGTCCGATTTAAATAAATTCTATATCGAAATGTTCAATTGAATCTGGCGAATCGAACGCTGTACGTTTCGTCTACTTAAAATGTGAAGATCAGATGTTATATGAGAAAGCGAGATTCGTCTTTAAAATCAAAGGACATGGCTTCAAGATCTATTCGACGTTTACCGTGTGATTCAATGCTTTTATGTCCATTAAACCGATATAATTTCGTAAAAGATATGTTTCGTATACCTTGCCGTTGATTTTTATAAACGTTTTGGCACACGAAGACCTTCAATCGAACAGATATTAGAAAAAAATAGCATTGCCGTGGCGGTGTTTACATTAAAATTTTGTCGAGGGCGGGCTAGCCTGCGTGCGACGCCTGATTTTTATTTGCATGCGCTCTGATATAAAGCGAAACGGTCCAAAATATGAAATTTTATAAACTTCTGAGCTAAAAAATCACCGCTCGGAATGCAGGAAATGCCATTTACGGGAATCTATATTTCAAAATTTTCCGGGGGGCACCCCCGGACCCCTCGAGAAATGCCTCGCGCATTCGGCGCTCCGATTATTAGTTAGCATGACCTCCCATTTGAGACCAGCTTCGCCACTGGAAGTAGGTCATACAGACAGTGTTTGGGATTAGATGTAATCTTTTCCCATAGGTTCTTGTCTCTAGCACTAATCAAGTCTTTAATAGATATATGTTTACTAGTGTATCCAAACACAACTGCACGCCGGCAAAACTTAGGGTATTCGGTGCAGACGGTGTCTGTGGCCATACGTACGGTTAGGGTTAGTACAGGTTCTCAACATTTGGCCTTGCTTTGGTTAAGGGTTCCGCATGATTTAGCACACCAAAATCTTACTATTCTCTTTAATTCTATTTATTCTTGTCGATCGAGAGCACGTTGACGTTTAACTTCGGAAGCTATGAGGTCACACAGATGCATTGCAATGAGTGTATTTTGTTGAACTGTTAAAGTAATTCACCATCATGATCAATCTGTTTATACATGTATTTGTAACTTAATTATATGCGAACATGTTGTATCCTTGGACCGTATATATTTAATAGCTACACAAATAGGCTATTATAATCTCAAGCTCTTCTAGCAAAATTCGGTTTTGTTGTGATTTAATATATTGCGGTTTTGGCTAGCATGTTGAATGGTCAGTTCGCACTGTGATTAATGGTCAGTTCGCACTGTGATTAATGGTCAGTTTCAGTTCGCACTGTGAGCGGTAGATTAAGAATGAATTAAAATAAGGTAGGTAGTTCTTACATTTTGGTGGTGTAAACATGCATTGTACCGGGTTTGGCTCGTCCGTTTTAGGTTGACACTCATTGTGTCGGGGGAACATCTTGGATATTGAACAAGTGGTGTCAGTTTAGATGTCCTGAGTAACCAGCATATCGCCAATGGCGCGGGTTAGGGTTAGAAAACTCGTTAGGCCTATCTCGCTAGGGTTAGGATCTTTGTTGTTTTGGGGTTAGTGGTTATTTACATGGTTAAGTGACAAAATTCTAACGATTATATAGCTCCCATTTTAGCTAATACTGGTGGCCATTTAGAATAAGGCCTGGTTACACCTGGTTACAAATTTCAAAAAATGAGCCCAAAATATTGTTCTGCAGGCAGCATACTAACTCTTTAACCTGGGTTGCTGTGTCTCGTCCACAGACCTCTTTTCGGAATTTTGTATAGTCGATCGACGTTAAATCACGCTCAATTTTCCACAGATTTAGGACGTAACTGTACTCGTAGATGTTCGTTTACTCGTCGGATGCGGAGTCTTGATCCGAATCAAATATTCGGAACTCGCCAACGGCACCAGGGCCATAATACTTTGTGAAGAGTTCGTTCTTCCACGGTTTTCGTTAAAACCTCTGGCAGTTGTGCTTTAGCCTGGTTGTGCTTCCGAATTTTAACTTCGAAAGTCATATTGAACGGCATTTTATGCAAGCCTTGTCAGAAAACTATTATACAACTGTTTTATATTTATGCATGTTCAACCGCATTTTTATGCAACTGTTCAAACTTACGTCTTTTTCTAATACAGTAAAAACCCGCGTATAAGAACCTAGATTTTTCCAAGTTAGCCTAAAAAGGTTCTTATATAAATGGTGTTTACTGCAAAATTAGGCTATTTAGGTTCTTAAACAGGTTCTTACGACTTGGTTTTGGTAAGTGTGGTCTATTATTTATATAAATTATGCATAAATTTCCTACAAATGACTGCAATCTAAGCAAATACAAACCCTATATGCACTTTAAAGCTACACTGTATATAATTTACAGCTTACTGTGTATACTGGTCAAGGTCCTCCTAGCCTGCGAGCAGGCTCTCTGCGGGTTGGCTCGCAGGCTAAGGTCATCCTAAAGAACCTGCATGCTTTCAAATTTTAGCCTAAAACGGGTTCTTATGTAAAGGGTCTAAATAGAAAATCTTAGCCTAACAGTTTCTTAAAATCTAGGTTCTTATACGCGGGTTTTTACTGTATTTTTGTTGAGAGCGGAGCGAAGGGAGTGTGCGACGACTATATATTTCAGGTAAACACGCAATTTAGGGGGTTTTAATAAAAGAGTTAATTCTGATTTCTCCATCAGTGATTTTACGCAGATACGTACCCGGGGAGGCTGGTAATTTACGAAAGGTATATGTTAATATTGTGGGGAAATAGAAGTCTTCTGCAGTTCTCATGGTTAGACAACATTGTAGGTCTGCGAAGGGTTTGTGCATTAAGTCTTTTGGTACAGGTATCTGTTTGTTGACAATTGAAAGTGGACTAGTGGAGTATGCAGTTTCCATATCAGTATTAGAGTTGATGTGCGTAATCAATTTATCCCGGGCGTTCTGTGCGCCCCCCCCCCCCTCCCATATTAAGGTTAATAGTATTAAAAAACAATTAAGCGGGGGTTATAAAACCCATTAGGCGGGGGGTTAGGATCTCTAAGTTGTTTTGGGGTTAGCAGTTCTATGATGTATTTCATCATACAGGCATGTCCGAGCGTGTGATAGCAGTAGAATCGCTCATTTCGTCCCACCTCTCGCAGATACTAATAAAGATCGTCCAGAAGACGATTTGTGTGTAAGTACCAAGTCGATTGTTTGTTGTGTGGCTATAGCTGACATTAATTACTGCGTTAATTGTTGGTTTCAATCATTGGAATGGTGCACAGCTTGGTTCCGGCCCTGTCTGTGGGGTGGGTTGCTTCTTTCTTGGTGGCCGATGGTTAGGGCGCCAGTGAAATTTCCAATGTTCAGCGCAGTGCAGCTAAGGCACCCGAAAATTAAATAGTTTGGGCTATTGTTTAATAGTTTTGATGTCTTATAATGCGTGACTACGACACTTAGACAAGGCAAGCTTTGTGGTTTGAGGGCTGTCGGAGATGACGTCCACCGAAGGAATAGTCAGGCCGGGTTGTTGTCTGTTTTCAGGCGATGGAACTGGGCACTGTACTGTGGTCGTTTCGAGCAGTAAGCGGGCCGGGATTTGTGCGTACTCGTCTTTCAGTAATCGGTTTATTGATCGATGTGACAGAAGCTGAGTTTATATGACTACTAGAAATACGTTCCGCAATATTATTTATATTTAATATTTTTTATATTTAACAGCTTTATTGCAGGACACGTCTATGTGACATACTAATAAAAATACATAGATACAAGAAAACATAAAAGACGAGCCCAACAGGGTTTGCGCGAACGGGACACGGTCCCATGCGAGGCGCAGCCCTACGATAGGAAAACATACATCACAAAAATACATGAAAGGGGCAATAATACATATATACATAAAAATTTAACGCGCACAAGCGACCATGTGCAGGACTTGTCTATATCAAAAGTATTATTAAGTAAAGAAAAATATAAGTTACAAAGAAAACCCTTAAAAGAAGCAGCACTATGGAAAGTATGTAATGGGGCTAACTTGCAAATAAAGTTCCAGGGTTTAACAATTCTGTTAAAATACGAAGCTTGGAAAGTACTGGTTTTACAAATGGTGGGTTTTAAAGTTAAAGTTGGGTTAAGATTACGTGTGCGCCCATGCTGCACAAACGAAACAAAACATTCAATATTAAAATTAGTAGGGCCAAAGATTGCTTTGAAGAAGAAACTCAGGTCTTTTATTTCTCTATCATACACCAAAGGCAGCAGGTTAAGGGCCAGCAGCCTATCCTTGTACGACGTCTCGCCTGGTTTCGACCTTAGGATCCACCGCGTAGCGCGCCGTTGGACTCTCTCTACCATGGATTTTAGCTTAACTGTTGCTGGCGACCACACCTCGGTAGCATAGCACATCTGAGATTTAACGAGTGCTAGGTATAATGTCCGTCGAACTGTGATATCTGTAATCAGGGGACAGGTTCTTTTCAATAAACCGAGTAGCTTATTTGCTTTTGCTACGACAGACGTAACATGGGAATCCCAGGAGAGTTTATTAGAAATGAGAACACCAAGGCCCTTTCTTCCCGCACGCGTAGTAACTTCACGTCCCCAAGGTGATAGTCATAGGTCACTGGCGTTTTCTTTCGAGTTACTGTAAGTACCTTGCACTTTGAGGCGTTGAACTTAATATTATATTCGCGGCTTCAGGTTACCAGGCTCTGAATGAGAATGGTACGGTATAATTTTGTATCATCTGCATATAGGGCAGCGCCTGTTTCTCTTTGGATGACGTCAGGCAAGTCGTTTATGAATAAAACGAAGAGTAGAGGACCTGCGATACTGCCTTGAGGTACACCGGAAGTGACTGATGAGCGCTGAGAGGCGACACCTTCTATAACAACCCTCTGTGATCTATCCCTTAGGTAGTCGGTGAACCATTCAAGTAGATTGCCTGTTACTCCATACCATTTAAGCTTTTCGATAAGTATGGCATGGTCGACGGAATCGAAAGCCTTGGCAAAGTCAAGGTATAAAACGTCCGACTGAATATTCTTATCAAGAGTTTCGCCAATTGAGTGAAGAACAGACAGTAACTGGGTAACGCAAGAGCGGTTTCGCATGAAACTGTGTTGTAACTGGGTAATCACGTGCGAGACATGAGCATAGAATCTATTGCAGACACAGCGTTCCATGACTTTACTAACAACAGACAAAAAACCCTCGTTCGCCTATATTCTATCCCCCCTACCCCTGCTGGATTTTCCCATCATTGGTCCCCAAACCTTACACGCCATGTAGTTTGTTTTAATATCCCGGTCAAAATTTAACCGTTTTCAATTCTGAAAAATAGATTTGGAATTATCGAGTCTAAATAGATAACATACGTGCCTATTATCTTACGCAAACGTTACGTGCACAACGCAATCATGACCTAAGCTGGGGTTGGGTGCTCCTGTTTGGGGGAGGGTTGCGTCCTCGAATCCCTCGCTCCAGCTAGCTGGAGGTGTTGTATGGGTGAGGGCTTTTTCGGCCGCGCAAGAAACACCACAAAGGACCTAACCTGGCAGTACCGATTATTGGTCAGGGCCACATGGGAAGGCCAGGCCTTGGCGTCTCTCAAGAGATTCCATGGGGACTGCGACCCTCCAATTTTTAGCGTGCTTTTCCGGCTGGAGAAGTGGTGTACGGTGCCTTCACACCGGATTGTTATTAACGGTGTAGCGCCTTTGGGATCTGGGCCTTTGGAGCTTACCTGCTCAAGTTCCCCTACCCCCCGCCCAGATTACTTTTGTGGTTACTGGATTCACAGCCGTCGGCTACTGTATCAGGGTTGGACGTCTGTTGGGGATCTAGGATACCTCGGCGAATTGTTACAGTTCCTTCTGCCATTCACTTATTTACGTGATGGCAGATTATCGCAAGGTTACTCCTTGTTATTGCGTGTATCCTGTTACCAGTTTTTATTTTTTCCGCGGAGATTCCCTCGGTAGGTTGAGTCATGTTTTTAGACTATATAGCTGTAACCTGGTTGCACGTTATTGAATTTACCGAGGGAGGGGCACTCCCTCGGTAGATTATTTGCTGGTTACTGCTTCAGCGAGGGACGCGGTTCCCTCGTCGGATATTAGGCTATTACGTCTGCATGGGATGAGTTTCCCTGGGCAGCCGGATAGAGCTGCACGGCGACAAGATTTCCATAGCATGCTGCTAGCAGGTTACATCTGCTGGGCGACATGGGGTTTCCCTCGGCAGATCAAGTGCTTGCTATTGTTCCAACGTGGGACGCTGTTCCCTGGGCGCTGGATAGCAGTCTATTGCGTGTGCATGGATGAGTTTCCCTGGGCAGCCAATGGCCGTATGGAGCTGCAGGGGCGCGGCTAGGCAGTGTTCAGCAAAGTACTGATATTTTGTACTTAAGTAAAAGTAAAAAGTAACTCCTCAGTTTTATACTTAAGTAAAAGTAAAAGTATATGGCCTGAAAATCTTACTTAAGTAAAAGTAAAAGTATGCCCTGAAAATTTTACTTAAGTAAAAGTAAAAGTATGGCCTGAAAATCTTACTTAAGTAAAAGTAAAAGTATGGCAAAAAAATATTCCAGAAAAGTACTTCTAAAACAAACTATATATTCTCGAACCACTAACCAACATGACAAATGACAATAAGTCAGTTCGTAATGTCGACTCTCAAAATGACACGTTCTGCGTCGGGATAAAACTTATTTCAACTCATAACATCAGGCTGGGGAATTCAGTATAAACGAGTGTAAATAGAAATGCAAATGTCTATTGTGGTTTTAGACTGATGTTATGAATTGAAATAAGTTTTATCCCGACGCAGAACACGTCATTTTGATGCGCAGTCGATATTACGAACTGGCTTATTAATAATCTGGTACTGTACTTTAATCTGGGCGCTGTTTGGCGGCGCCAACTCAACAGTTGCCAATCACGTACACATGCAAAACCAACTTCACGCGATTCCTCCACTCTAGATCTCCAGTGGAGGATAGAGTGGACCGAGTATTTC
This sequence comes from Chrysogorgia sp. JL179-B06, assembly GCA_035772405.1. Lineage (NCBI taxonomy): Eukaryota > Metazoa > Cnidaria > Anthozoa > Scleralcyonacea > Chrysogorgiidae > Chrysogorgia > Chrysogorgia sp. JL179-B06. The sequence goes on from JAYKKM010000334.1 coordinate 2,263,865, forward strand.
GCGACTCCGCGTTCAGAATTACTTTTCTTACTTTGGCGATAAAACAAAAAGTAACGAAGTTGAAAAGTAATTATTTAATAAAAATTTTACTTCGTTTCAAGTGAAAAGTATTTGTTGAAAAATATACTTCGTTACAAGTAAATACTGATTTTTTTTACTTAAGTAAAGTAACGAAGTAAATTTACTTCGTTACTGGCGAACACTGCGGCTATCGCAGTTTGATAGCAGGGCTCGGAACTCTGCCAGGGACGTGCAGGGTTGGCCACAGCCGGGGATGCGGTTCCCCCGGCACGTGTTGAACAGTGAGTGGCGATTGCGGTGGGACGAGGTTCCCTCAGTTGCATGTGTTGCGGCGTTTTACATGGGGAGAAGAGGTTCTCCGGCCGAGGTTCTCCCGCTCGCTGGCGGTTTATATACCGTGGATGGGCCCTACGGCATTGCTACCAAGGGTTACAAGCACAGACGTTACGTGTCTTGTAGTCCATGGTGATACTTGTTTTATAACTTGTTTTAGAACAGAGGAAATTCTGTGAAGGTATTTGTCAAATTGACAAATTGCTTCTACAGATTTTCCTCAGTACAGGTTAGTGTGACATATATAATTATTGGACGATGCTGAGCATGACATCAAACGTTATCCAGACCCAGCCCACTTGCTGATAGTTGAAGCAGATAACATTTCCATATTTTGTGGTGTACAAGACCTTGCATATAAGTTGACTCCTTGATCCCAAAAATTGTGATTTTTACGATACCCTGAGTATAAGTTGATTCCTTGAAATTATAGTAAATAGCTACAAGACAGAATAGGAAAGGCCAGTGACATTTCCTACCACGATCCACACATTTTGTCTTTGGTAGTTTTTTTTATTTTGTCGGATTGTTTCTGCCAGTCTCGAACAAATTTAAGTTGTTGGAACATGTATAACAAAATCTAAAGTGGTGGAAAAGTCGTCTGAAAATCTATTCGTTCCTTCTAAAAGAAAAGATTCTTTGGGAATTGTCCTTGCCGATATTTGTGAAGGAGTTCGGATCAAACTCGTTCGAGATACAGATATATTCCGAGCGATGTTGTAACCCTTGTGCCAGAAAAGTAAGAAATTTGGGACAACTGTATGAATTCTTACGAGAAAAAATATCCCAATCAGTAACTCCAGTGAAAACAAAAGGAGCTAAAGATTATTGGAAACACCATATAAATCGAGTCCTTCATGGAGAAAATCCAAGATGCCGAAGGTAACGACCGGTAGATCTCCAAATGCGAAGAAATTGCTCGGCTTAACATATGACGTCCAAAATATATGCAGACGATATATCGTCGTCCTATTATTTAAATATCGACGATTTACCTAAAGAAGGTGTTCAGGTAAACGTTCTTGTGCGAAATGCAAATGGTGATGTTGTTGTCCGAATACCGCGAGATGAAGAAAGTAAACAAGTGGTCAAGCACATTGCATACACTAACTAGAAAACAGCTTCAAAAGCCATACTTCAACATAAAGAAATGGAATCAGAATTTAGAATAGCTTTCAGAAAGAAGATTGCCTGCGAGTTTGAGCAGTACTTACAACCGGGAAGCCTTCTAGCTTTAAGCAACACAGATGAACTCGCTGGGTTTTCAAACAAAATATTAATGAAGTAGGCGAGAGTATTTTGTCCTCTTTTGTACAATTGTGTACTTGCAACCTAAAGTCTGTTTTAGAGCGCTATCAAAGTCTTCCTTGCTCTAGTTATACACACCATATTGGAATTAGGTTGATTGATCAGACCCGCACCAATGAGAAGCCCTTATAAAATCCTGTTCGCTCACGAACGGGTTTTTCAAAAACATAAGGCTGGATGACAGGCGTTCCCTTCCCTTCCCCTCCCCCCCTTTTCGCTCAGCCCCAGTCTCCCCAATTCCCCTCCAAAAAACGCCTGCACCTGAAACTTAGAATTGGGGATTTGAATATCGTCAATGAATATCGTCTATCGTTCTTCTTTATGTTGTAATTCTTGTTCCATTTCTACATTTATGTAGAAATGAAACAAGACAGCTCAAGGTGCTGACGAGGAAAATTGTGGAATTGAAGAAGGAAATTGCCTACAAATGATCGAACTAGAAATGATTAGCTTTGAGTTGTCTAAGTATTGTATATTCTGGGATTTCCAGGGTTTGGCGATTTTACATGTGATCTTTGGAATCACCTGAGAGAAATTGTTAAATATCTCGTCGTCGGAAAATTTAATCTTCATGGACTTTTTCGCTGCTTTCCAATATTTCAAGTTGCTGGAAGTTGCTGGAAGTGACGTCAAACTAGGGCGCACTAATGAGGTGGAGGCTATTTCAGATAGGTAGAGCACCTAGTCACCAGGACTTTGGTGATTGTTATAACATATATGCTTCGTTCTTTAAAAAACTCGCTTTAAATTTCTGTTTCGATACAGAAAAGCAGGGTTGTTAAAAGCAGGGTTATTAAAGAACGAAGCATATATGTTATATAAACAACCACCAAAGTCCTGGTGACTAGGTGCTGTACCGTATCTGAAATGGCCTCCACCAGCACTATGAACATCTCGTGTTTACCTATCGATGTTTAATTATAATGCATCCCTGGTTTGACGTCACTTTCGACAACTACTCTACAGGTTTTTTCTTACGCGCCATAGTGGTGTCTAATAAAAAACATCTTGTCAATAACCACAGAAATAAACAAGCCTAATCGTAACCTTAATCCAAAGTTTAACACACAAAACTTGGCAGTATAGGACCCATGCGAGGCGCTTTCCGTGAAATTAAAATGAAATAAAATAAGGCAGATCTCATGTGACGGGCAGTTAGGTACAAGCCCCCCCCCCCCCCCCCCCCCCCCCGTACACGTTGTATCCACTTGAAATACTAGGTTTAACTCTTTCCTGACAGGCTGAAAAACATCCAAAATTGAACCACCTCTTTGTTCTATTGATATCTCTTGAAATAACCACAACTGTTGCGAAAGCTATACATTTTCTGAAAGCCCAATAAACCGGCTTTTACTTGTACTTTTAAATTTCCCAAACAAAACACATTATGTTAATATAAATTAGCATAATTATCATAAATCAGGTTGAAAAATTTAGATTTTTCTAGAAAAGGCCATCTTGCACGCCCGCGTAGCATCTTGAAAACTCAAAATGTCACCAATCGCAGAGTTGTTTATGAAATCAAATCAAACTTGCCGTGTGCGTGGATCTCATGTTCCTGGCGCTTGTCGAATTTCAATTTTTAATCTTGCGTTACGGTGTGCCGTGTTTTTCGATTGACGACTTTGCGGGTCTTCAACGACCCGTTTTGACTGGGCCGGTCAGGAAAGAGTTAAGTCATGATATTTCATAGAAAATTTAAAAGAAGAAGGAATGGAAAACTAGCAGGGGAGAGCTAATTCACAGATAGAATTCCAGAGTTTAACTACGCAAGACTTGGATTTTGAGTAAGTCGAGTGCGGTCATTACTAACAAAAGAGACAAAATTGTGGACGTTCAGGTCTGTATTTCTATGTAGAGCTACATCCAGTGATCTCTAAATAAAGACTAAAAAGTAGCTCGTGGCGGCCATCTTGTTGGGACTAGTTATTGCTGCCTCCCCTCAGTTTGTTTGCAATGTTGCGTTTGTCGGCATTACGTCATTCATATACGAGCTCGAAAGTGACTCAAGTGCGCATGTTCCGCTACCACGCTGCCTTAGCTTCGATACAGAAAACTCACGATAGAAGGTATTCATCAAGGCCCATGAAGGTTTCAGTCTCGAGGAAAGCAGTGCTCTTTCATCAGTTTATCAGCGCTGTTAACAGTACAAACTATTCCAGTTATCGAATGGAACTCGACCACCATCGACAATGTCTCAGTACAAGGATACAGCATGTATTTGAATGCTTTTAACAATGATCTCATTCCTCGTGAGGGATTTCTGTCGTTGAACATGCAACTTACCAACTGTTGTTTGTTGCCGTTGGTTAGAAGACATTAGACAAGTCAAACAACTCGTGCATTAGACATTAGACCTTATAATATATATGCAAAAACAGCATCGTAATTTAACCCAAATACGTCGAACGTTTTCTTGACAAATAATCAACCCTACAAGCTCTCTTATACCTTAAAACAAAGATAATTTATCTGTCTACAATACTAACGTAAACGTTATTGTGCTAACTTACTTAGTTTTTTTTTAAAAGCGCAATATCGAACATGCCTTTGTTAATATTACATCAGAAATTTAAATTTTAAAAGTTCTTCTACATGCCTGTAGCTGCTGTATTTCAAAAGTCATACAAGTTAAAATGGGTGTGACATTAGTTTCTATTGAAACAAAGCTACACGGTTCATTAGTTTCTATTGAAACAAAGCCACACGGTTCGACATAGTTCGCAGTTCGCTTTCAAATTGCGGTATATGCATACGTTGTGCAATGCATACGTTGTGCTCCGTACTTTTACATACACAAGTCCAAGTAGAGCCCGAGTTTACGCGGCGCCTACCGCCCGTTCGTTTATTCGATTTGAAATATAAGTTATGAGGAAAATTTATTCAAATGGTCACATTGAATTTTGACATTATAAACGCGCCATATGATTACCGTATGTTATTTTAATATTACAATGTGGTGTATATTCTACAGACTACAGTCTATTTATTTGATCCGCTATATGCTATAGAAAATTTCTAGCATCATTCTGCTGGCATGACTGATCCTGAACACTGCTCCTGCGTCAGTCCAGAGGCAGCATTTCACTTCTGATAAGAACTCCTAGTATAGTTTTACTATAGGCGACAGAGACTATCTGTCTCTGATCTTTTAAGATACTAAAATTAATCATTTGTCGAAGGTTTTCCCGTAATATAAAACACGAACTACGGTTCCATAACAGTAACTATGAAGCCGGAATTAGCTTGTTCCAAATAGGGGGCGCATATGAAGAATCAGCACGTGGGATAATAATTTTTAGCAACGGCGTGGTGCCCTAATTTTTGCGAAATTAGGGCACCACGCCGTTGCTAAAAATGCACGATTAAAAAGGGGTATCACGATTATGAAACACTTTAATATAAACTCTGAGGTAGTACGGATATTTATCGACTTCGTCTTGACATGGTAAAAAAACATAAAACACTTGTTTGCGGGATTTTAAGGGGGGGGGGGAGGCGAGCGCCGATCCCTGGATCCTTCAAGATGGCCGCCGCGAAATATTCCCGGCTTCGTAGTTACTGTAATGAAGCCGTGGTTTGTGTTCTAAATTACGGGCCAATTCATTTTAGCATCTTAAACGATCAGAGACATACAGTCTCTGTCGCCCACACTAAAACTATATAGCGTGGTCCCTTCAAGGTGGCCTGTGGGATAGCTAATCAGAAGGTTCCACATTGATTCAGGTTCGATTTCGTAGTACGAATTCTTTGTTTCCAACTCTTGCCTTTCAGCAGTGCTTGCACACAATAAAACTGTGTTCTTTTTAATGACGAGCAACTAGTGTTTGGATGTGGCGAAAAGATGAAGCCGGGAATATTACGCGGGCATAATGAATGCAGAACACATGCGCAGTAGACGTAATTCAAAATCTCGTACTCGTTGTCGTTGCTCAAATACTATTGGCGCGAGCCAATTATTGATTTGATCATCAATAGCTTTCAACATCCACATCGCTTCAACGTTTCATCCAAAAATGTTTCCATTCAACATATGTTCGACGTACGCACGTGCGTTACAATACAACCACAAGTGCTGTCAAATGATGGAAAGTACTTAGAACAGTCCGTGGTTTGTGTTCGTTGTTTCCCGATGATGAGACCATCCTTGCGCTCATAGTTATGTATTATCTCTGTGATTTCGGTCACTTTCATAGTATATGTGAAGACACCAGGGAACTTATCTCTTGTGACGTTACATAAGAGGTAAGCTGAGGGAAACACTGGGAACTCTAGTACATGTTCCAACAACTTAATAGAATAAATTGTGTAACTCTTAATGATATATTGAAATTAATAATTAAGTTAATTTTAATATCAACTAATCAACTATGATTTTCAGTGCTTAAATATAAATTAACTCAATATACAAGCTAGGCTGCATAACCTATGAATGAACCGGAAGTTCGCGCCCCCTGGAATATGGCGTGACATGCTATAAGAACACGTACTTTACACGTTGTCATTATTCATCAAAAAAGAGACCACGCAGTGAGAAGCTTTTATGTATTTGTTTGAAGATAGTAAGTTTCCTAATACATTTATGCCCGTTTTATTATGATGCATGTCTGTGAGAAAATCAAGTGACTCAGAAATAAAAACTATTAAATGGGCTATATATACAGGCTATACATGGTGTACTCTATATTCAAGTATAATAACCACTGATGATAATAACTGAGTTAATTCAAATGATAAGCGCCAGTTGATTTCCTAACCAAGAAAAGAGCGTGGGTACTAGGGTTTTTTTAATTACATGCAGATACGTCCTCAGTCTCGCTGCACTGCTCAAGCGATGAAAACGGGAGGGAAATATCTCGTTGACGTCAAGAAAGAAATTATCAAGAAATAAACTAGACTAGAAATACGAATCCGCAATAATCCCCTCGCCCGCATTTCTATCCGCCCCGACGGGATTTTCCCCATCCATGGTGCCCAGACCTCGCACGCCGTGGCCGTGTACTTGTGTACAATTTGCAAAAGCCCGTTTCGTCGAAAAAACGGTGTGAACGTTATCTCGGCCAATATTTAACCGATTTAAAATCTGAAAACAGATTTGGAATTAGCGAGTCAACATACATACGTGTTTACTATACCCTTCGTAAAAAACGGTTTATGTACTTAGAAATTAGTCGGCTCCGGTCAATATTATTTTGAATGTTATCTCAATCAATATTTAAAGGTGCTGTCCAGTCCGTTCTGCGCATGTCTACGTTTCTGTTTACATCGTTTGTTTACATTGCGTTATATAAACATTGAACATGAAGTATTGCGGATTTTTTTCACACGCTTGAGCTTTTCTGCCTAAAAAGCGTGTTATAAGAAGCTGTTTGGTTCCTAAATGTTGTTAACATATCAAACTACCACTCGCGCCTTCGCCACCTTTAACGAATACTCGCTTTCGAACTGTCGCAAATCTATTCCGTTTAAAGTTTGTTTACATGTGGGGTCCCCAACGTTTGAAATATCACACATGCGCAGAACGGACTGGACTGCACCTTTAACCGTTTTCAATCTGAAAACAGTCTGAAAACAGATTCGGAATTAGCGAGTCAAAATACATAACATACGTGTCTACTATATTACGAGAACGTGAATACCCTTCGTAAAAACGATTTATGTACTTAGAAATTAGTCGGCTATAAGCCGGTCACTTCGTCGTATATTATTTTGAACATTATCTCGGTCAATATTTAACCATTTTCAATTCTGAAAACAGATTTAGAATTGCCTAGTTCAAGTACATAACATACGTGCCTATTATCTTACGCAAACATGCATACCCTTCGTAAAAACCTGTTTATGTGTCGGATTCAAACGGATCACCCAAAACGATATTTTACCTCCTTATAAGGAGTTGCACCTACCACTTTACACTTGCACTTTACACTCGCAAGCGAGGTCGCGAAGCGAGGGTGATAATCTCGCCGCATATATATATATATATTTATGTAATACAACATAAACACAAAACAAATTAATATGTCTGTCGCCCGGCGCGAAGCGCCGGCCGAAGGCCTGAGGGCGAGGGTGCTAATATCGACCGGCGTTTAGTCCCTTATCGCGGGGCTTGGCAGGGTGGGCAATAGCCTGTGCACATCCGGTAACTCTCAAAGGCAATAGCAAATAGCCTGTGCACAAGTCAACATTTGGTCCTGGTAACTAGATACTCAGCATTTGAATTAATATTGAAATTGAAACCGTCAGGAAATAGAAATCCGAGTCCGAATATGTATTTTGACTCGCTAATTCCAAATCTGTTTTCAGAATTGAAAACGGTTATTTATTATATGACAATGACGTAATTCTTCCATATAAGGGCACGAGAACAGAACAAATACCAGGCCGTATTGCATGGTAAAATCCGTATTTCTCCTCTTCTGAACAGAACAAAAATACGGATTTTTTTGCGGCTTTAAACCAAAGCCTAAAATGGCGGATGCGAACTGTCTTTTTAATTTTGAAAATGTAAGTACAGACATGAACGACGCCTTATTATTTTCGTTAAACTCTGACGACTTTGACGATGAATATCTCAAAGCAATGGACAGTTTAACAGAAACAACGTCTGACAACGTATCACAAACAAACGAGGAAATGAAATAAATACAAACTTATTCAATTTCTGCAAGTAGTCATATAATAAAAACCTCATTGAATGGTTTGGCATATAATACGGCCGGGAATTTTACTCGTTTCTCGCATTTTTCCTCGCCGGCGGCCGGCTCGGAAAAATACTTGAGAAACTCGTAAAATACCCGGCCGTATTATATGCCAAACCATTCAATAAGATATAAATATTGATCGAGATATTCAAAATAATATAGGACGAAGTGACCGGCTTATATAGGCGACTATAAATTTCTAAGACAAGTACATTTTTACGAAGGGTACTCACGTTCTCGTAATATAGTAGACACGTATGTAATGTATTTTGACTCGCTAATTCCAAATCTGTTTTCAGAATTGAAAACGGTTAAATATTGATCGAGATAACGTTCAAAATAATATTGACCGGCTTATATATAGCGAGTAAAGCCGACTAATTTCTAAGTACATAAACGTTTTTACGAAGGGTACTCACGTTCTCGTAATATAGTAAACGCGTATGTTATGTATGTTGACTCGCTAATTCCAAATCTGTTTTCAGAGTTTAAATCGGTTAAATATTGGCTGAGATAACGTTCAAACATTTCTTCGACGAAACGTGCTTTTGCAAATTGTGAATTTTTGCAAAACACAAATACACGGCCAACGGCGTGCGAGGTCTGGGCACCATGGATAGGGAAATTCCCGTGGGGAGGGGGGGGGTAGAAAAGGCGGGCGAGGGGATTATTGCGAATTCGTATTTCTAGTAGTATATATAGTCTGATGTGAAAACGTGAGGAGTTTGAGGATGAAACACGACCTTTTTTGAACACAATTTTTTTCAGACAGCTAATACATTTCACCTTTCTCACTGAAGATGCGCGATTACAGCTTTATTGCATATTTAATTATGTTACTACTTATAGTTCGTATATTAATATATTGCAAAGTGAAATGGTGGTGAACTGCCGAGATTTTTAGTAACAAAATACTGACGCTTCGAGCGGAGCCCTTCATCAGAGTAAGGATGAAGGGACCACTCGAAACGTCAGTTCACTGTGTCAAGTATTGTGGAACAGCCTGTCGAACTCAGTTAAGAAGTCTGAGTCTTAATAGTTTTAATAAAGCAATACGTTCTTACTTTTTAACAAAATATGAACATATTGATAACTTTGAAACACTAATATATATATATATATATATATATATATATATATATATATATATGTATAATAGTATTTTTAATATTTAGTTTTAATATTTATCATAGTTTAATTGTCATTCTATTATAATTGTAATTATAAATTGTAGGAGGGCCACAAGTTTATCAGCATTTTGCTGTCATGTGTTAGCCTTATTAAATAAAGTTTTATTATTATTATTATTATTATACATAAATAATCCATTACATTTTACATTATTTTCTTAAAAAGACACATAAACAGGAACGCACATAACATAACAAACAATATATATATATTAAAGGCTAAATCTTAGTTTTTCTTTTTCGCCACTCGCTAACCATGTCTGACCACGTTGAGCAGCAAAACGATGACATGATAAAAAGAAATGTTTTACAGTTTCCTTTTCAAGTCCACAGAAACATAAAGGTGAATCACAACAACTAATTTTATACAAATAGTCATTGAGAGCACAAAATCCCAGTCTTAATCTGCAGGTAAGACTGAGGCTCTTCTAGACAGAGAAAAATCAAATAACTTATTATAGCTTAACGAGAAAAAATAGTATTCATTTATTATTTATTTAATATTTATTTTGAAAGCTGGAAGTGAAATCGAGTTTCTAATATCTAATTCGAGAGTGTTCCATAAACTACTGTAGAACGGAAAAAATGAAGACCTAAATTTCTCTGTTCTGAATGACATTTGGGCCAGCCCTTAAATAAATATGCGAGCGCTCTCTTACCAAATTTGGTAAACGTTCAACCAGATACATGGGAGCTATCTTATTAGCTACCTTAATTTATGGATTTTCTTCTGGTGTTCAGATCCTGCCAGACAAGTTCCTCGCAAGGGAAGGTACTAGATGTCATCGACCTAAACCAAGTGCGCCAACAAGCAGTCATCCACGTGTCAGTGGTACATTAAATTTCCGGTCGATTTCAACGTAGATCTTCTACATCATACGACCGTACATGCCTGTATGATGATATATATCATAGAACTGCTAATCCCAAGACAACTTAGATCCTAACCCTAACCCTCCGCCTAATGAGTTTTCTAACCCTAACCCCCCGCCATAAGTGTCTTCCTAACCCTAACCCCCGGCTGTATTTTGACGTATTAACAACATTTTCGTTACGAAAAAGAAAGAAACAATGTCTTAAACATGTCCTCTAAGAAATGAACAGATCAACAGAAGACCCAACGTTGAAAACGACTGGAAATTTAATGTACCGCTGACACGTGGATGAATGATTGTTGGCTGGTAGGGTATTGCCCCTGTGACAACCCTGAATGCTTCATATTGAACGCTTTCAAGTAGCTGTAGTACAATTATCCCATATTATACGTCTCCGTACTCTATTATTGGTCGTATCAAACTTTTGTATAAACAGGCGAGCGTGGATCTACTGATTTTAAATTTTAACGATTTTAGCATATTTAATCTTTTACAAGCCTTTTCATAAATTCTTGTAATATGCATATTCCAAGACATGTTACTTTGAAGTGTGAGACATGGGTGTGGGTATCGACCTCCTCGATATCACATCCCCCCATCGAAAGCAACGGATGGCCAATTTTATGTCTTTTAATCGAAATTAACATAGTTCGAGTTTTTAACGGGTTCACGGTCATCAACCATTTATCAGACCACTTCGAAATCTTTAATAAATCGTTGTTGAGCCGATCAGCTGATCACGTAGTTGGATCATTAACAACTTCAAAAAGGGTAGTATCATCGGCGTAAATAAAAGGATGTGATTCAAGGTCATCGGTAATATCATTAATATAAATTAAAAACAAAAGCGGTCCTAGCACTGATTCTTGAGGCACCGCAGCATGAACTTTCCTCCAGTCCGATGATAGTCCCTCGAGAACAACCCGTTGCATCCTTTCTTTCAAATAACTTTCAATCCAATTTAATAGAGGATTTCTAACTCCAAGAGCTTCCAACTTTTTTAACAAACCGGCGTGCCACACTCTGTCAAATGCCTTACTAATGTCTAAGTAAACAACTCTAACTTCCTTACCATTTTCAAAAGCGCGATAAATTTAAATAAAAAAACAGGAATTTTTTTTTTTTTTTTAATCATTAAAAATGCACGCCTTTTCCTTAGGGTCAGTCACTATTGAAGAAACATTTGACGATCCACAAAGGCGCTTTGTGATAGACAACCACTTTTTAGAATTGATACCCGGATCGCTTAATTCTTTATTTAACTTTTGATGATAAAGTTTTTAGTCAATCAAGATTCCAAGAGTATCCGGTAATTAGTTTCCTATTATGAGTTCGTAGTAAACGGTCACGCTTAGTAAACGTCGAACGAGTCGGTGACCCCCGATTTTTTTTGCATTTAAACATTTCTTTTAGTTTAATTAATAAATAGGCAGATTAAAAAAAAATTCTGTGGATCCAATTATTTTACACAAAAAAAATCATGTTTTTATATATTTTTTTAAAATTGGATACACAGAATTTTTTTTAAATTTGCCTATTCATTAATTAAACTAAAAGAAATGTTTAAATGCAAAAAAAATCGGGGGTCACCGACTCGTTTGCGAAATAAATTAGATTAAATGTTCATTTTCGGCCATTTTGAAACGTCACTGTTGTCATAGCAACATATGAAACACTTTAGCCATTAATAGTATTTGATGCCCTGAAAGTTATTCTATGCATAGCTTTAGTTTCAATCTTTTCCGAAATATCCATGGGCACTTTTCGAGATTGAAATTTGCATTTTTCCCACTTTCAACTTTCAAGAAACAGTAAGGAGCCACCTTAAGTGAAAGACCAAAATAACAAGATTAGTTGAACTACAAAATTCATTTCCTATATATGTGACTTTTTAAATTTTACACCTTGATTCTGTATTGGTTTTGTGAAGATCAATACAAATAGTGTTCCAAAACATATCAATTGTAATAATTCGCGCCAAAATGGAAGCGTTATCCCACGTGTTTTCCAAATTCGTATTTTTTATATTATTTATTCATTTGTAATATGCTTTGAAGAAAATACATGGAACACTCGTAGATTCCATTTATTTTTTATTGACTCACCTAAAATCATCAGTTGCACTTTGTTGTCTTTGACGATCAACGGCATTCGGAGACCGAGTGTTGAAGGTCGTCTCAGTATTCTGAGTTGAGCTTTGGGGCTCTGTTTCCAACTCGGCTAGTGCGTTCTTTAAAGCATCTTTAGCACGTTGTAACATATCTTCGCGGTCTCTTGACATTTAAACAATTCTATGCTGATGAAGCGTGAAATTCATTTGAATAAATCAACATATAGTCTCAGCATATAAAGTCTTTGGAGCGTGGCGAGCCCGCGTTACTTGTCGTTAGCTGTATTTATGTTATGCGCATGCGTAATAACATGTGAGATACTACGACCCAATGCCTGTCCAGTACGACCCATTGCCTGTCCAGTACGACCCATTGCCTGTCCAGTACGACCCAATGCCTGTCCAGTACGACCCATTGCCTGTCCAGTACGACCCATTGCCTGTCCAGTACGACCCAATGCCTGTCCAGTACGACCCATTGCCTGTCCAGTACGACCCATTGCCTGTCCAGTACGACCCAATGCCTGTCCAGTACGACCCATTGCCTGTCCAGTACGACCCATTGCCTGTCCAGTACGACCCATTGCCTGTCCAGTACGATCGAATGCCTGTCCAGTACGACCCATTGCATGTCCAGTACGACCCATTGCCTGTCCAGTACGACCCATTGCCTGTCCAGTACGACCCATTGCCTGTCCAGTACGACCCATTGCCTGTCCAGTACGACCCAATGCCTGTCCAGTACGACCCAATGCCTGTCCAGTACGACCCATTGCCTGTCCAGTACGACCCATTGCCTGTCCAGTACGATCGAATGCCTGTCCAGTACGACCCATTGCATGTCCAGTACGACCCATTGCATGTCCAGTACGACCCATTGCCTGTCCAGTACGACCCATTGCCTGTCCAGTACGACCCAATGCCTGTCCAGTACGACCCAATGCCTGTCCAGTACGACCCAATGCCTGTCCAGTACGACCCAATGCCTGTCCAGTACGACCCATTACCTATCCAGTACGACCCAATAGTACGACCCAATGCCTTCCTATAACAATTTTGTCCCTAATCCCCTCCATACGCTTAAGCCTAGTTTCCATTTGGTCGCCACGATCGTAACAGTGTATCCCATATCTCTGCAATGAATAAAGACTGCTTTGCATACAGAAAACAAAAGACAAAATAGATCAACATTCTATCGGTCCCAAGGGGGTATCCAATGCTTTAAATTACGGCTGTTGGGAAAGATTTTGGCAGTTCTACCGTTTTCTCACGGGAAGCGAGAAGTCTTGATCTTTAAAGAGAGTTCGTGAATTAGTTGGGTGTTGCAGCTGAGCCAGATTTTGAATGGATCCCCAAGAAGTAAATCCGCAGGAGGTGGTGGTTGAAGTAGCGGAAATTATGAACGTGAACCGTAATCCGCAGTTAGAAGATGTTGGTGGCGTTGTACTAGTACAAGATGTTGAACAAGATGCTGTGGCAAGGCCTCCCGTAGTACCCGTACCGCCAATAGAGCCACAGGTGATCTAGAGTTCTTTACATACAGTAGTGATATTATATTCGTTATACGTGGTATTTGCGTAAGAGCTCTTTATGTCAATTGAGGCATTTTATTCCTTAATAGGCAGAGTTATTTATGCCTTAGTTCGGTTCTCTAATGTTTTTTACGCTACTGCGGGTGTTTTGTTAGTTCACTCTGGTTTATTCCAATGTAGATCTTCGCGCTATAGTTACCGCTACGTTAGTTACGATTGGATTTCTTCGTTTTACATTACTTTTCTACACAGCATGATAGTTTAAGAGACGCTGCTCACACATAAGCTTGCTAGGTTATTGATTTGGCGTATAGTAGGACCATGTATTCAGATTTACATTAGGCAATATAGGCATTTACCGTCTGGCTAATTGCATGGGGGAGTGTCGAGATGTCGCTGGTTTGTATAGTCGCCTTTTAGCACGGTTCATTGAGAAAGGTATCCTTAGTACGCCTTATATTCTGTCTATGACGGAGTCCTCGCTTGAGCAGTGTTAGTTTGTCGGACGAACGCTAGGTCGATATTTTCGCCATATCCCCTCTATTGTAAGCTACGGTGGTTTATGCAGCTGTTTATATAGACGAGTTTAATTCTTCATTTTGGTGGGTTTTGTCATATATCATGTGCAGCGGTGTGGCTTATAACATTCTTAGTAGTTTAATTCCCGTATGAGAGTTAGCTTTAGTGGTGGGGTACTATAGGTATCCCTATTCCCAGCAGTTAATATTGTTTTCTATAGGTATTTATAAGTATAGTATTAAGCCTGGTTCTTGGCTACCACCGGCATGTATGTGTTAGCATTGTTTATAGCTGTTGAGGCATACATTCTTTTGAGAATTATTCGGTTGAACTGCTTTTTATTTTGGCTCCCGGCATTTTACGGGAAGCGGTGTGCCATGCTTTAGTTAACGCAGTTTATCTGCATTTCCGTGTGTCTGTGTTAAAACATAGTTGAATGCCGTGCACGGCTGTGTCACTGAATGTGTCTGTGATAATATAGTTTCTCGGTCATAAAATCATTGCTGTGTGTCTGTGATAAAATGAGGTTATGCCACGAAATCTCTGCTGTATATGTCTGTGATAAATGAGGTTTTTGCCACGCAATCACTGCTCAGTGTGTCTCTGTTAATATAACGTTTATGCCTGGCGAAATCACTGCTCAGTGGGTCTGTGATAAAATAATGTTTATGCCACGCAATCACTGTTCTGTGTCTGTGATAAATGAGGTTATGTCACGACATCTCTGCTGTGTGCTTGTGATAAAATGAGATTTATTAAGACCAAAGAAATCACTGCTTAGTGTGTCTGTGATAAAATAACCTTTATGCCACGAAATCACTGCTGTGCGTCTGTGATAAAACGCGATTTCAGACCACGAAATCACTGCTGTATGTCTGTGATAAAACGAGATTTAAGGCTAAGAAATCACTGCTGTGTGTCTCATGCAGGGGTAGAAATTAAGAAAATTTTCTAGTTGCCAATGGGCAACTAGAACTGCGATTTCAGGTTGCCCACAAAAGATTTAGGTTGCCCACTTCTTATGATCGACACTTTCTTTGTGCTTCTTTATTTTAGTCGAAAACTACTACAGTTCTTCACAAAATTATTTTCAGTTTTCTTGTACTTTTTACAAAGCGAACTCTTCCTCAGTATATTTTAGCCATTCGCGATTGTTTTTTTACGCCGGCACAAATACTCGCACTCGATCTTTCTCACAACTACTTTGCTCGCTTCCGGTAGCTTTTGTCTTTTTGGCCGAGTTTGTATCACTATTAATAGGTCAGTGTTTTTTGGATCACTGTTACGTTTTCTGGACGCGTACGTGGTAAATCCGAATAGCACTTTCTACAGATGACGTCAGTATCCATGTTTGTCCGCATTTACCCATAATTCTTGTGGCCATAACAAAAGAAATAACTAATTTCCAATAATTTGTGAGTCAAATTTGGTTTGTTTGTCCGTATTTTGAGCTATAAATAGCAACCAGACACAGTGCTATTGTAGTAAACTCATTTAAATAAACAAGTACTGTCATGGCGGACGTGCGCGTGCTTTCCAATCGTGGGAAACGCGGGTCGCGAGATTACGGGAGTTTGCGCGATCTGCGTGGTCGCGAACACGAAAAGTCGCTATCATCTATGAAATTGGGTTGCCCGAAGGGCTACCAAGTGCCAAAATTTAGTTGCCCAAGTAAAAATTTGGTTGCCCCGGGCAATCGGACAACCGCTAATTTCGAACCCTGGTCTCATGTGATAAAATAAAGTTTGTGCCACGAAATCACTGCTGTGCGTCTGTGATAATACGAGATTTAAGGCCACGAAATCACTGCTATGTGTCTGTGATAAAACGAGATTTAAGGCCAACAAATCACTGCTGTGTGTCTGTGATAAAATAAAGTTTGGGCCATGAAATCACTGCTGTGTGTCTGTGATAAAACGAGATTTAAGGCCAAGAAATCACCGCTGTGTGTCTGTGATAAAACGAGATTTCAGTCCAATAAATCACTGCTGTGTGTCTGTGATAAAATAATGTTTATGCCATGACATCACTGCTGTGTGTCTGTGATCAAACGAGATTTAAGGCCAAGAAATCACTGCTGTGTGTCTGTGATAAATTGAAGTTTGTGTTACGAAATCACTGCTGTGTGTCTGTGATAAAACGAGATTTAAGGCCAAGAAATCACTGCTGTGTGTCTGTGATCAAACGAGATTTAAGTCCAAGAAATCACTTCTGTGTGTCTGTGATAAAATAAAATTTGTGCCACGAAATCACTGCTGTGTGTCTGTGAGAAAACGAGATTTAAGGCCAAGAAATCACTGCTGTGTGTCTGTGATAAAATAAAGTTGTGTTACGAAATCACTGCTGTGTGTCGGTGATAAAACGCGATTTAAGGCCAACAAATCACTGCTGTGTGTCTGTGATAAGTCGAGATTTAAGACCACGAAATCACTTCTGTGTGTCTGTGATAAAATAAAATTTGTGCCACGAATTCACTACTGTGTGTCTGTGATACAACGAGATTTAAGGCCAAGCAATCACCGCTGTGTCTGTGATAAAATGAGGTTTATGACATGAAACCGCTGCTGTGTGTCTGTGATAGAACAAGGTTTAGTTATGCCATGAAATCGTTGCTGTGTGTCTGTGTTAAACATCAGGTTTATGTCACGAAATCACTGTTGTGTGTCTGTGATAAAACGAGATCTAAGGCCACGAATTCACTGCTGTGTGTCTGTGATAAGAATGGCGGAAATAATGGCACCGGAAAAAATGGCACCGGAAAAAATGGCACGCAATTAATTCCATTTCGCTTCTAATTCCTGCACGTGTTACGAATACCGATGAATACAGACAAATGACATGCTAAAGTTGCACTATATTTATAGACCCATCTCACATCAAACAACTCACATCAGTATCTATTTTTGAAAAATGCAATTACTTTAACAATAAGCAATGACTCATTCAAATGTCGACTATTGTCAGCGCGCTTTCCGTTAATGCTCTTCAACAATACCCATTCAAATATCAACCATTAGAGGTGCCATTTTTATCGCAGTGAGATTTTGTTGCGAGAAACATTTGCCTTGGGAATGTCAACCTTTTTTTTGTTTTTTTCGTTTCTTTATTTTATAATTTTTAGCGGTGCCATTTTTTCCGCATAAGTCATTATTTCGGTGCCATTTTTTCCGGTGCCATTTTTTCCGGTGCCATTCTTTCCGGTGCCATTTTTTCCAGTGCCATTTTTACCGATTACCCTGTGATAACACGAGGTTTCTGTCATGAAATCACTGTTGTGTGTCTGTAACAAAATGAGCCTTATGCCACGAAACCACTCAGTGCTGTGTCTCTGTGACAAAATGAGCCTTATGCCACGGAACCACTATTGTATGTTGGTGATAAAACAAAAAAATAATAATAAATAAAAAAATAAGGTTATGCTATGAAATATAATAGATGCTGTATATCTGTGATAAAATGAGGTGTATGCCACGAATCCACTGCTGTGTGTCGGTGATACTAATGAGGTTTATGCAACGACATTACTGCGGTATGTTGCTGATAAATTGGGTGTATGCCGCGACATTATCGCTGTGGAGCAGTGATAAAATACCGACAAAACACAGTTAAGTGCAGTGCGTGGAATAGTTACCTATCGTGAAATCGCTGTGTTTCGGCGGGAAAAAAAAAATAAATAAATAAATAAATAAATAAATACATAAATAAATACATAAATAAATAAATAAATAAATAAATCAAATAAATCAAATTGGGGTTTATGCCGTGCAATTACTGATGTGAACATTAGTTTCTGTGACAAAAGCGATTTGTTTGTTTAATTGATTCTTTGTTGAGTGTTTCTTCCTCGCATTTGCAGCCGGTTACGTTGGAGCAAGTGCAAGCTAAGTTGCTCCTGTTGGAAAAGAAATCCGACGCGAATTCTGTTGATGCCGCTCTCCGTATACTAAGACGGGAATTGGAGAAGCCAATAGGGGTATTCGACCCATTTTCAGCTCTGGCAGCTCTTGAAAACTTGGTAGATATCGCGAGGGGGACAAGGAAGCAAATCGATACAATACTATTTTCAAACAGTGTCGTCCTATCCAGAGCAACCCTCAATTCCGAGCCGTCTTGATAAAACTGGTTGGTAATAACGATGAAGTATTGGTTTCTAAAATCATTGAAAAGGCGCTGAGAGTCACCGAACCTAGAACCCCAGTTCCTTTCCCCGGCTCTCTGGGTATATGGCCAAAGAAGTCGCCCTTATCAGGCTCCACCTCCACTTTGCTTCAATTGTCGACAACGGGGACACTTCGCAAGATTCTGCCCTCGCAGGAAGTTCACAAATTCATGAACATGATATGTATACAGGAATATAACGGCTATGATCCATAAGTGTGTAATTCATGTCTATGATTAATAATATCAACAAGTTTTCAGTATCCCATATATGTTTGACTTGTCCTTTTGTATGATTAGACGTGAACTCACTAATATAGTTACAGTGGCGCACGATTTCATTTATCGCATTTTCCATACTTCCTTGAAGACGCTCCGTGGTCAAGGGGAAACGTCTTCGCGATCAAATCTTGTGTTAACCGCATTATCTGTCCAGTCGCTAACCTCTACCTATATGTGAAACTGGCCGAGAGAATGGGAGTTCACCTGAACCAAGGTTATCTTTTCCGTTCTACTACCCCAAATGGGCGCATCTCAAATTGCCCTTTCCAAGGATCTGCTATCGCGAACAGGCTCTCAAAACATCTTACAGCTCTTGGAATCCACGATGGTGAGACGATGCACAGCTTCCGTTCCGGCTGCTCCATCACGCTATCCCTCCTCGGTGCTTCCATGGACGAGGTGGCACGTCACGTAGGATGAAAGAGCCTTCAAACTGCCATGTATTACTCGCAGACGGACAGAGTCATGCACACCACGAAGCTTGCAGATCTCCCCAGTGCAGGCTCTTCGACGTCTCCATCGCAACCAATTTCGAAGGCAGAATGCTTGGGCACAGAATTCCGTTTACGTAACACAATTAGTGACTTTAAGATAGCTTTTCCTTAATTTTTAGTTTTGGTTTCCTTAATTGTTGTCCGGTGTTGGTTTCTGAGTTTTGGAGAGGTTTTACGTTGTCGAAATAAGTTCATTTGGGGTGTGGTTGTGTCACTATAGAGGGGTGTTGGCAGGTTTATATATTAGCACTAGTATGACTAGGGAAGGGAAATTCATATTTTACCCAATCTTAATCCCCTCCGCCTGGGCATTGTTTGGGGAGCAGACCACTGTGAATATATTACTATTCTCATGGGTATGATTCCCAATTAGTGACGTGGCGGAGGGGTTTCAATTATGGTTTCTAAGCGGGGACACTCCTTTCTCGCATATTCGGTCCCAAGGGGGTATCCACACTGTTAATTCTAGGGAGTAATTTTAACTCCACCGTAAGAGTTGAAATAACTCCCTTTTGGGGAGTAAAAAAATAGAGTATATTTCACTCCAAAACCAGAGTTAAACCTACTCCACTTCAGTTCATATTAAAACTTTTACTCTACTAAGAGTAAATATTACTCCACTGCAGGGATAAAATATACTCCAGCAAAGGAGTACAACATACCAAACTATTTTGCCCAATTTGTCAGATTTGCTATTTTGGCGCGCCTTCCGTGTGATCGGTCAGCGTAAAGTCAATATAACCAATCATCTTCCAATTATCAACCAATATCAATTACAGTATCCCGCATGGCGGCCGCAAAGCGCGCAAGGCCAGAGCTGGACATTTTGCCTTGTTAAACAAAGGAGAAGCTCAGATTGATTTACTGTTGTCAGAAGTTATTTATTTCTCACGTGCCTTTGTTATAATATACAAGAAAAACTAAATAATAGAATAGAACACAATAGAGGATTGCACTATAAGTTGAATCATACACAGGCTGACAGGCAACAACAGTTCATTGAAATCTAGACTGCTAGACATAATTTATTTGAAAATTGAAATGTGCTTCAAAATATACGCCGCCACGATTCGCGCTATTTCCTATTCACTATTTTACGATTCGTGACTTTCCCGTACCACCAAACGCATCATTTAATTATACTAATAGCTATAGATATGAAATACGCAATGAAGCTAACGCAATGCTTGTAAATAAACAGTAGCAGAAGTGATACTGTTCCCCCAATCTCTAATGTATTCATTTTGAGCAAGAGTTATTTTTAAAAATGTGCAGGATCTGCCACCACGAACTAAATTTGAAATAAATAACGCAGAAATCGCGTTAGATTTAAGTGGCGTTTGATCTAACTAGATTTGTTCAGTTATTAACAAACATAAATCAGTCACTCTATTACTCTAACACAGTAAAATATAGTTATCTTAGAGGTTTGTGACCGAGATGAAGATGACGTCAATCTCGGCCTTGGCGTTTAAACGACGTTAGTTCAGATCCAAAGTGACATGGACTTTTTTCAGTCAAATATAACAAAACTTATATCATTCTATTGGGAAATATCGAACTGCTCAATGCCGAGTGAGCAAAATCGATTGCGCGCATGAGTAGAACGCTACGCCACTGATAACAAGACCGTCTGTTTATTCACATATGTAAACACTATGAAAAACCGGCTAGGTTCAATATTTTCGTTTGCATTTTGACATGGCGAAATTTCGAGGTATAAGAACAATAAATGCATAACCATTTTTCTAAAACCTTGTAATTTTAGGATCCGTGTGAGCAAACTTCATTTATTTCAATCCTTAGAAGAAATAACCGAAAACATTCCAATTTTAGCCCATATTTTGATACTTTTGCGATCAAATATCCGGAAGTGGGCGGGCTTCGGATTTTCATATACTATTTCTGACAAATAGTTTGACATGATATTAGAGTACTTTTTACTCCTTTATTATTACTCCAAGAGTAACTTTAACCCCAATCTTACTACTCTGGGAGTCAATCCAACTCTCATAAAGGAGTAAAATGTACTCTTGAAAAGGAATAGACATATCGGAGTAATTATTGTATATTTACTCCTTTATTTTCACTCCAAAAAAGGAGTGAACATACCGGAGTAAGTAATGCATTTCTGGGAGTCAACACAACTCTCATAAAGGAGTAAAATGTACTTTCGAAAAGGAATAAACATAACGGAGTAATTAATGTATATTTACTCCTTAATTTTCACTCAAAAAAGGATGTATTTTGTATTTTGTAAGGATGTAAAGGAGGGTGTATAAAAAATGCATGTTTAATATTTATAATAGAATAAAATAATATTTATTCATCATTTATTCATTATTAAAATAATATTTATTCATCCTACACAGACAACATAGTCACACAGTATATAAAAATATACAGAATACAGTATATACTGTAACCTCAATGAAATCTTGAAGTGAAATCTTAATATTGGGAATATTATTAAACTTTACGTATAATCATAAATACAAAAGAGACTTACCACAAGATTAAAATGGTTAAGGTTATATTTATGTTGCTTTTGTTCGGTTTCGATTCCACGTAAGGGGTTCATAGCAGAACTATCCTCATCAAAGATTTGTTGCAACCCTGGTATGTCTTCAATTGCTTGTCCAACAGCAGCAAGTCTCTCTTTGATTTCTGACTTAGCGACGTTTAGACTGTTCCTCACCATCTGCGTACTGCACTGTAAATTCAAAAGAGTCGTTTTGACCCCAAGGAGTCATTTCAGCACCTTTCCTCGAAGGGTCATTTTGACCCTTCATGGAGTGGTTTTGACCCCAACATGGGGTCAAAATGACACCTTAGTGGACTCCATGAACTCTTTCTAGGAGTTATAGGACTCCTGGAGGAGTCGATGGACTCTTTGTTAGAGTCATAGCACTCTTTGTTGGAGTCACAGCACTCTTTGTTGGAGTCCGAGCACTCTTTGTTGGAGTTATTATTCTCTTTCTTGAAGTCATTGTAGTTTTTCTTGATTTGTGGATAAGTTGAGGTAAAAATTGGTTATTAAATATATAAAATTATTCCATTCAAAAATATTTGAATAATTATGAACTGTTCTGTATTCTGTTTTAGTAATGCATGAAAAACAACTGAATAGCTGATTTCACTAATCATAAATGAAATTGAATGCATCATTGTCTTTATATATGGTTGTCTACACACCAAATTTGTCTAACATTTACACCAATCTTATCTGGTCTAAAATAATACTGAAATCCTGAATCCGCCAAGCTGAACATGGTATCAAAATGCCGACCGGTACTTTATTCCACATAGCACGTGATCAGAGTGACACGTGTGATATGGCGCAATAATGCAATATTTCGTATTCGTCGCTTCGCGAAGGCTTCGCGATTTTACATGTTCTGCGTACGAAGAGAAGCTCGTATCTTTATAACTTTATTCGACGTATGAAACCTATCTAGAAGCGAGATGAAATACGTATTGATCCACTGGACTTCTACCAACTAGACGACTATCCTTACTAAAGATTTTGTTCGCGATTATGCTCGTTAATCCGAAGAAAGAAGGCATGCAGCTGTTGATCACTGTTGTTTTCACAAAGCAGTTGTCGAACGGTCAAACCGCCCAAAGGTGGCTGGAAAGCGTATCTGGGGCGCGTGATTGCTGCGACTGGTGAGTTGTGTATAATTTGTTAATGACTTTGGTGATAATCTACTGCTCTCTTAATGTTTAATAATACTTAAATCTGTATTTCATAATTGCGAATCACCATTAATTTTGGACGCCATTTATATTGATCAGCTTTCGTCAATTGCTCATAAGACCTTTGAAAGTTTGCTGAAAAAGGTCTTATGAGCCAGTTAAGCCCCTGAAGGCTGAAGGAAAATGCACCAATATTACTAGAACTGTTTATTATATTAAATCTTGCTCTTCGTCAAAGCAATTAAACTGGTTTAATTCTAAGATAAACTGGTTGCTGGTTGGCACTTAGTTATGACAATGTTGAAGTTATAGTGAAGGAAAACTTTGTGTGAAGATGCAACTGAGATGGGTTGTGAAAAATATAACTTCAAGGCCTAACAGTTTAGTAGCTGGAAATCAAATGAAGCCACAGCTCTTGGGATTATGGAGTCCTATACTCCTATGACAGGAACTTGGACTGGCAACAAGTTCGGTATTATATGATGGTGGTATAATGCCATTATGAAGTGAATGGATATTTTACTGAGAATATTTGGCATTTACACTACATTAATTTAACATATTAAAGTTATAGTGAAGGAAAATTGTAAGTGTGATAAACCAACTGGAACCAGTTGTAAAAAATGCAACTACAAGACTAGGCTGTGTCACACCCCTGACTCGTCTCGGTACGAGTAAGTACGAGTACTTACACGAGTAAGTACGAGTACTTACTAACTACAGTAGGCTTCCTTGTGGCCCTTCTACAGGATATAATTCATTGTATGCGATTGTCATTTTGGCATACATTGTTGTATACGATTGTCATACTGGCATGCAATTGTTTGCACACAACATAATTCTTGTTTCTGATTCGATGGTGAATGTTGACATGCGTGTACAGTTTGATCACGCACACCAAGATGACAATTGTATACGACAAATCGTACCGTGTAGATGTTCCTTTAAGTACTTTAGTCTAATATAGTTTATTAGTTATGCATTCATGTTTAAAACCATCAGGAGCCACCTTAATTGAGTGTAAATGCCAAATATTCTCAGTAATAAACCCATTCACTTCATTCATGGCATTTCCACCATGGCCGTACAGGTATATACTGAACTTGTAGCCAAGCTCCCATGGTTCAGTCGGTTAGTGTGCTGGTGTACTGTACATGGTTCGAATTAACGGTGTGCAATGTGCAATTTGCACATTGTTTTGGCCCAAATAGTAAAAGTTGCACATCACTTTTCAAAACGATGTGCAGAAAAAAGTCTCAGTATTGAACACAAACAAATAGTTCTGACAAACTATAAGTTAAGTTAACAGTCCTATTTCCCAAAGGTGAAAAAATTGTGTGTATTTCCCGCAGCCACGCAAACATTGCTATTAAAATTTTAAAGGAAAGTCATAATCGATTGACGTCGACGCCATATTTTGCGTGTCTGCTCTAAAGTGCCCTGGGAACGAATCACTTTCCCGCACAATTTCCAGGAGCTGCCCGCACAAAATGGCAGCTGAAATTTTATCTTTGTCGCGCATTTTAGTGATTTTATATAAAACTTTCCAATCTCTTAAACCAACAGGGGCAATGGCAACCGAAAGTATCTCATGCCTAGCCTAGAATTCCTTTTGGCATTCAATTTTTTGCACACCATTATTTTTCTTATATTGAGAGGTCCCACTTTTTCGGGGGGAAAATGCACATCGTTTTTACTCAACTAATTCGAACCCTGGTACTGTATATTGCCAGGGTCGCAGGGTTCAATTCCCAGTATTATCTAGTTTGAATTAGTTGGGGAAATATTGAAATAATATGTATTTCCCCCTGCCGTAATTTAGAGAGTGAGATTTTACATTATATCTGTCAAGTTTTTGCATGGCATATTGAAGTGATATGTAGTTTCTTGTGACTGACACAATGTGCTATTTGCACATAGAAATCTATTACTGTAATTCATGAAGACTTCCAATTTATTGCGAGCCTTATTTGGAAATATATTCTGGCCCAGTTATCAGTCACATGGAAAAGCAAGGAAGGCCATCCTGCTCTGGACTGTGTGAAGGTCAAACTAATAATTTGTCAGAAATTGGCGATACGGTAATTAAAAAATTGAAATTGGTTATAATTATATTACTTTTAAATTGTGTTGCTTCCATCAGCAAAATATTGATTCACTAAGCAGAAAATGCAATCAGATTATAATAAATATTAGTGCCCACCACAAAACATGGATAAAAGCCAGGATATACAGTAATGTATGAAAAAAATGTACGAAAGGGATTTTCAATTAATGCTCAGAGTGCCGATAACTTACTTTAGGACTTTCCTTGGGAAAAAATGTGTTGTTATGTGTTTAAATTTTAACAATAAGAGACCTATTATGCCTCAAGTCTTTAATAATACCAGGTTTTTAACTTTTTGTTGTAATCTAAATTTAGAGAGCACGGTAACACCAAAGCCATTGGATAATTATCATTCAGTGATATCAAGACAACAAACTTAAACTAGTGGTCTGTTGCCAATGCTAATTGGCTATGCTACTATAGGTCTATTTGTGATAGACCACTAATAGTGATTAAGCACCAGTTTTGAAAATCAAAACAATGCAGAAACTTTGCAGTTTGTCTTTATTTTCATATTTTAAGTTTGACTGACTAGTTTGTTGATACTAAAACAATTAACTTGTGATGAGCGTTAGACAACTTGGCTTGCATAGAACACTTGTGCCTTGTTGTCTAATTGTTAAATTGACTGGTACCGTATGTTTATCTGCCTAATTTATCACTATGATTCTGGATTACAGGTCAATGTTATAGGTCAAGTGAGGGGTTGATTCTGCATTCTCATCTCTATTACTTCTCTTTCATTATTTCCTTTCAAATGAAAAAGTAATTAACAAAAGCAAGTATTTAGAGCTACAGTACTGTACCTCTTTACTTGAATTTTTTAAAAATACCTCTAGAAATATCTCTTTTATACCTGTAGGACTATATCCCTCTTATTAATATTTTAAAATTTATATATTTATTTATTTTCAGCTCATGTCCTGAAGCACTTATATAAAGCAACAGAATACACCAATGAGGCAACAATGGCATTATGGCACAAACATGGAGAAATGAAAGGCGTGCAATTGGTAGGAAGATAAAGGCTGAAAAAAGTTAGAACATTTTATTGAAACAAAACATTGATAATATAACTGAAAATTTCATGTTTTTTAAATGTTAATTGAATTTTTAGTGAAAATTGACACTACGTTTAGTTATTTCTTGCAAAACTCGGTTCAACCACAATGGTAAATGCATTGGGCCTGCTCGTAACTTGTTTCTATGTGTTTAACATTGAGTACCCAGGCTCGTGCTAAAATGTGTTCCTGTTCCTGGAAACTGCAATGATGCAGAGGACAAGGGAAGCCAAGAAGAAAGTTGCAATAAATAAATTCTTGCAAGAACTGGAATGACATTTAACTGAGCTAGGTGATTATCTATGTAATTGACATGCAGTATTAGTAATACCGTAATGGATGTAAGTTTTTGTATACCGTTAACCAGCATAAATAATTATAGATATTATAATCCATTAATCCTTGACCTTGTACCTATGACCAAAGTGTTATGTTTATTAAAATTTTCTTCCTTTATTTGTTGCAGTTTTACTATTTTTGCCTCCAAAATGAGAGCAAAATTAGAGTAATTTTCACACTCATAAGGAATAAAATTTACTCCACCTTAATTTTTGGTATATTTTTGACTCCCAAATGAGAGTAAAATTTTAAATTAGAGTAGTTTTCACCCCCATAAGGAATAAAATTTACTCCACCTTTGGTATATTTTTGACTCCAAAATGAGAGTAAAATTCTAAATTAGAGTAATTTTCACCCCCATAAGGAATAAAATTTACTCCACCTTTGGTATATTTTTGTCTCCAAAATGAGAGTAAAATTCTAAATTAGAGTAATTTTCACCCCCATAAGGAATAAAATTTACTCCACCTTTGGTATATTTTTGACTCCAAAATGAGAGTAAAATTCTAAATTAGAGTAATTTTCACCCCCATAAGGAATAAAATTTACTCCACCTTTGGTATATTTTTGACTCCAAAATGAGAGTAAAATTCTAAATTAGAGTAATTTTCACCCCCATAAGGAATAAAATTTACTCCACCTTTGGTATATTTTTTACTCCAAAATGAGAGTAAAATTCTAAATTAGAGTAGTTTTCACCCCCATAGGAATAAAATTTACTCCACTTTTGGGTTATTTTTTACTCCAAAATGAGAGTGATGTTTTAAACTAGAGTATTTTTTACTCCTGCAAAGGTAAATATTACTCCATTAGTGAGGTAGAAAGTACTCTACAAATGGAGTTAAAATTATGGAGTTGGGTTCATCGTTTAGGATGGCGGCGAACCTCACTTTATCTGTATACCTTATAATAACGGATTTTAGCGGAATGTATTTCTCAATAATAGCCGTACGAAACTAAGTGAACCAAACATCATAAACTTCATCAATATCCTCGAACTTGGAAAACTGTCTGCCTAAAGTGCAACACATCGCGAAGCCTCGCTGAACCCATAACTTGCTGTTATTAGTTATTATTTTATTTTTGTAAGGGCCCACTGTAATTGGTATTTAACTGTTGTGGTCACCCTGCTTCTTCTGTGTATTTTTTAGAGGCGAAGCTAAATAAATAAATATCAGTGGCGTTTTCTAACGACGGATATACCAATTGGTTCCTAACAACTCATTATTCAAACTTATAGTATTAACATTATTAAAGTTCCAAATCTCCCTTTTAAAGGAGTGACACTTATAAAATTGAATATTCATTTCGGCAAATATGACTGAGTGGTCACAATTGGAAGGAGGGCTCAAGGTACCCGTGCTGACAAAAAAATTAGGACAATTAGTAATTATAACATCTAAAATTGTAGCTTGCTGTCGAATAACTCTAGATGGTTCCGTAATCAAGTAATCAACTCATGGGCATTCAGATCCCCAAGGATCACCAAAATGTATTTCCTTGGTAAAAGACGTATCTTATCAAGCGTTACCAGAAAATTATTTAAAAAAAATAGACAGAGGTGCAATCATTGTCGGGAGGTCGATAGCAGACACCACACAAAAATAATGCTGTTTCACTCGAAACCGTCTATCCAAAGTAATTCAATGCCGGCAATTTCCAAATATTTTCTTTGTTTCACAACGAGGGAATCCGTAGTAAAAAAAGCTACACCACCCACCACTAAGCAAGTTGATGGTAGATGTAACATCGCTGTTTAATCTTATTATTTTATCATTCCCTGACAACATGTTGCATCATGTATGAACAACGCTGTCGACTGTTCGTGTTTTTAATGAGTAACACGCGAGGGTTCTCGACACTCAACGCGTGACGGATGGCGAATTGCAGCAATGCTGCTATCGCCGTTTTCTTGCTTTTAAAAAATGCTGCTATTGCCGTTTTCTGGGTCATGTCGTACCTACAGGAACGAGGTGTATGATTGGTTCTCTGCAACATTCCATCACCGCATCACCGCAGTTTTTCCTTTGAATTTCGTACACGCACGTGCATCATGCATATTTTCATATCAGAACCCTAACGTTAACCCTGATACTAACCCTAACCCTAACCCTGACCCTAACCTAAACCTCCATGACTAATCACTGAAGAAATGAAGAGTTTACGAACTAAAACGGAAGAAAATGCAATGTCGCAGAGAACCAATCATATACCTTGTTCCTGTAGGTAGTACCTTACCCCGTTTTCTTGCTTGTTTGTTGTAAAACATCCTTATGGAGTTCACTGCGTCAACCCAGTGAACTCTATAAGAACTGGAACGATAACTGGGGGTTGAATTTTGAAGCCGTCATGGCTTAGGGAAATTGCAACCTCGTACCCAGGGTCTTCTCAGTGCCCGGAGGGAGCGGGATGGGAGGGGAGTGGAACGAGGGAAGAGAATACTTATTCTGTGACCCTGGTAAAGGCTGGTCACGTGACTCCAAGGATATTGGATTATTTTGTAACCTGGCTTATTTTCGCTTATATCATCCGGGGGGCCGGATCGCTGTGAAAACATACCACAAACTTTTATAATTGAAAGTACAGTATAAGGATAATTTAAAAATATTACAATTTATTGGAAAGACAGTACGGACTGCAGACAGAAGTTGAAAGATGGTAGATTACTTCGAAAAATACGTTGATTTACTGGACATTTGTTGCTGTCATAGTGTCATATTAAACGCCTGCACAGTTCGAATTTACAGTCTGACTATGTGACTATTATTTTAAATATTAAAGTGTTGAAAGCATTTATAGGGATTTCAAATTTCTGGTGTGGTTATATTTTTAAATTAGCTATATACTGATACTGTACTTTCAAGTTTGTGGTATGTTTTCACAGCGATCCGGCCCCCCGGATGATATAAGCGAGAATAAGCCAGGTTACAAAATAATCCAATATCCTTGGAGTCACGTGACCAGCCTTTACCAGGGTCTTCTCTCCCCTCGTTCCACTACGAGGTTGGGGAAATTGTTGCGTCGGAGGTTCGAGACATTTAAGGCGGGGGGTTAAGGTTAGGAAAACACTTAAGGCGGGAGGCTAGGATTGGTGTTGTGGATAGGTTTTTTTTTATTCATTATAATAACACGAGTTTGTGATTGACGATTATCATATAAAAAAAGGGTGGAGGGCAACATGTAGCTATGCCCTAGTCTTTTTAGTTGACCGTGTAATAGAGAAATTAAATTTGATGGAATATAGGTTATAAAAAATATATATATAAAATATCACGCTATTTCAAGTTTAGATTTATTGCTAGTTCACAGTAACTTCTTTTTTGATCAACAATGATTTGGGGAAAAACATCGAGTTTCACATTGACACATTTTCAAATTGACACATTTTCAAATTGAAAGACATTTTAGTGGAATAATAACAGAAGAGCGCGCATTATCAAATATCTGTCGCGAAAAACTCAGAGAAAATCACTGTATTTTACATAAACTGAGCGGGTACTTACTGGAAGTAAGTTTTTCGTGTCGTAAAATGTTGGATTTAGCAGTAACACATACAAAAATAGGTACGCAATGCGTACATGTGACTACCGCTATTAAGGATAGACCATGTAGACTTAAGAAGCAATGCATGAAAATGCGTGAATAGCACAGAGACGCAAAGAAATTGATAGTTATTATAAATCATTTTATAAATGTGTTGCTAATTTGAATATGGCACATACTATACATACATTTTTATATGGGTTGTTTCCAATTTATATAGCATGATCATAAACATGCCCCCACATTTCATTTGAAGTGAACTTGTAAAGTTCACATGTAAATAGAACATCTGGATAGTTTATCCGGTGGATATGTCGTAGCTAGAAAACCATTCTTGTGGTGATTCGAGGATTTTCCTTACCTACATCAAGACATTTTTGAAAGAAATTTCCAGGGGGTGTGGTCAGAAAACGCCCCCCCAAAAAAATTTTTGGGTACCAAGCAGTATAAGAAGTTGTACGGAAACAAGAAATTTGCCTGTTTTGGCATATATCAAAACTCATCAGTTCTCAGTGAGAGTGACAACGTGAATCTTGCTTGGTTAAAGTGGAAAGCTGCCTTCCTCGCTGTCGACATTTTTACACCTCCTTATATTACATAGGACCTACTTCATGCCATAAAAATGAAAGAGTCCCTCAGAAGAAAAGCAAAGGCTGAGAACTCGCCTCAACTATGGGAAAAGTTCCGCAAAAGCCGACAGCATGTGAAGTGTTGGATTAACGCTAGAAAAAGAGAACATTTATCTAGTTTATCTGAATCTATATACGTTAATTCTAAACCTTTCTGGAGATTTTTTAAGTCTAAATCGTCAAAATCCTCATTACCTGATGTGAACCTCATTACCTTCAAAAGAAAAGGCTGACGCTTTTAACAACTTTTTTGCGTCAGTCTTTAATCCTGACTCTGGTTCTTCTTCTTTATCTTCTCCTTCAAATTCTACTCTCAATTCTCTTGACTCCATAATTGTTTCTGAATCCTTAGTACAGTGTCTATTATCTAATCTGTCACCTTCTAAAGCAACTGGCCCAGATGGAATACCTTATCTCTTAAAACTATGTTCTGAAGTTATCGCTCCCTCCCTGGCCCTGGCTGCTCTCTTCGAGTTATCTATCCAACAGGGTGTAGCTCCCTCAGAATGGAAACAGGCTAATATAGTTCCAGTCCCTAAGAAAAGTGACGTTCATGAAGTTACTAATTACAGACCAATTTCTTCACTATCCCAAGTCTCTAAAGTTCTCCAGCATGGTTTCCGCTGTAATAGGTCATGTGTTACTCAACTTCTTAATATATTTCACGA
The DNA here is from genome assembly GCA_035772405.1 of Chrysogorgia sp. JL179-B06. Lineage (NCBI taxonomy): Eukaryota > Metazoa > Cnidaria > Anthozoa > Scleralcyonacea > Chrysogorgiidae > Chrysogorgia > Chrysogorgia sp. JL179-B06. Next base: position 2,295,437 of record JAYKKM010000334.1, read on the forward strand.
CATTGGTAGTGTCCTTGATGCTGGTAAAGAAATTGACCTCATATCTTGATTTTGCTAAAGCTTTTGACTCTGTCTCTCATAGTAAACTCTTATCCAAGCTGAAAACTTATGGAATTTCCGGTCCTCTTCTTAAATGGTTTGCCGATCGGAAATAGCTACGTGTTGTTGTTGAAGGAGTTTCTTCGTCGTACCTTAGTGTTAAGTCTGGTGTGCCGCAAGGTAGTGTGATAGGTTCTCTTCTTTTTATTCTCTATGTTAATCAACTTCCGGAGGTAACAAGCAACAGTACTGTTGCTCTTTTGCTGATGACAGCAAGTGCTTCCGCTCAATTGAGTCACCAGCGGATAGAGATCTCGTCCAGCTTGATCTCCATGTTTCTCGATGAACGACGTTTCTATTCGACAATTAAAACAATTCTCTCGAGCTGATTATGATGATTGGACGAAATGTGTGATCAGTAATTAGAACCTAATTTTGTTATTTGCTTGTAAATAGTTTTTGTATCGTGTTAGGATAGTTGAATGCCTTTTTATATAGTTTTTTATTGTATTTCTGTAACGGCCCCTTGGAAATCAGATGTTATTAGATCTGAAGGGTTACCGTTCTAAAATAAGATTAAATAATAAATAATAATAATAATAATGAGCAACTGGTCACAGTCCTGGCAAATGAAATTTAATGTGTCTAAAACTCTTTTACTAAGGATACCCCGAAAACGTACTCAATCTAGTCATTCCTACCATCTCAACAACGAATTGGTTAAAAGTGTAACAAATCAAACCGATTTGGGTGTGGACATCAGCAATGACCTTAAGTGGTCCCCCCATATCGCTAAATGTGTTGCTAAAGCTATGCTTGGGTTTCTTCGCTCCTACTGTACTCAAATGTCTGTTGCCGTCGTCTACTTTATTTAGCGCTCGTCCGTTCTCACTTGTCTTACGGCAGTGAAATCTGGGCTCCTCAGGATAAGTCACGTGACCTTTCACTTCTTGAGGGTGTTCAGAGACGAGCCACTAAATTCATACTCCAAGATTATGAATCGTCTTACCCTGACCGTCTTAAAAAGCTTAACTTGTTACCGATATCATATTGGCTTGAAATTAAGGATCTTCTCTTCTTATTTAAGTGCAAACAAGGTCTACGATCTAGATATCTCCCGTTTTGTTACTTTTGCTTCTAACCGCTCGTCTCGCACTCGTTCAAGTCAAAATAACTTGCTTGAAGCCAATCCTTGTAGGATTTCTCTTTTTAGAAATTCTTTTTCCAACGGAATTGTATTTCTCTGGAACAATCTCTCTCCGATAGTTCGTAATATTACTTCTGTTTCCATTTTTAAACATGAACTTTATATTCACCACTCTTTTAAGTTAGACTCCAATTTCGATGTTAATAGACTGCGCACCTGGAAAAGTTTCTGTTCTAAATGTCGTTCTTTCAATCCAAGTTGTTGCTCTTAAATCTTTATTCTTATGTAATTTGTGTATTAGTTTTTTAATTGTGTTTTTACTTAAATATGTTTATTATGTAATTTTTTGTTTGGTTGGTCTTCACATGGGACTCCTGTCCTGTTGATCATTCCTTCAATCATGTTCAAGTATTGCTCTCTTTATTTACTGTATATTTGCATTCTTGTATGGTTGTCAAGTTAATAAATAAATAAAATCAGGCATGCCAGCCATCAACAGTAGAAACAGGTAAAAAAAGAAGAAATGCCAGGATTCTGAAATAGGGCGTCCAATCGGCGCCCCCAATTCCGCCCGCTCCCCCAAACGTAACGCCTGCCACGCAGGCTAGCTTCTAGGGGGCACTTGGAAAATATTTGAATTTTGGGTAAACTGCATTTCCTGAATTTTGAGAGCACTTTTGAGCAAAATATAATGTCTTAAATCAAGATTTTTAAACAGGGTATCTCATCATTTTAAATACATATTTTGGTCCAAATATGATTATATTATCTTGTATATAATGAAGCAGTAAATTAGTTATACTTCCATAAGACGCAGTGTAGATAATATTCATATATTTTCTCCTTACAATTAAATTTGTAATTCAACAGAATTTACATCTTCAAGAGAAGAAATTGATAATCTGCAGTGAATTATTAATTAGAAGTTTACTTCTTTTCAAATATATTCCCCTCGCCCGGCGCGAAGGCCTGAGGGCGAGGGTGCTAATATCGACCGGCGATTAGTCCATTATCACGGGAGATGATATTTACGAAGGGTATTCACGTTCTCGTAATATAGTAGACACATATGTTATGTATGTTGACTCGCTAATTCCAAATCTGTTTTCAGAATTGAAAACGGTTATATATTGATCGAGATAACGTTCAAACATTTCTTCGACGAAACGGGCTAATTGTGAATTTTTGCAAAACACAAATACACGGCCACGGCGTGCGAGGACTGGGCACCATGGATGGGAAATTCCCGGGGGGGGGGGGAATAGAAAAGGCGGGCGAGGGGAATATTGCGGATTCGTATTTCTAGTTATATATATATTTTAGGCAAATCATTGAGAATAATTTCTTTCTCCCCCAAATTTTCATATGGACTTATAGTCGTATTCCATATAAGGTCATAACGGACGGGACTGGGAAGAGCAAGTACGTTGCCCTAACGAGCATATACGTTGCCCTAACGAGCAAATACATTGCCCTCGTACCAGCCCACTGGATGCGGATACGTAACACGTTACGATATGTTCGATTATCCGCTCTTTCTAAGAAAATTACGTTCGCTCGCCGGATAAGCTGTACGCATATTGTAAACAGATAATTTACCTTTGTTTTAATATATATTGTAGCTTTGGGAATTGATTATTTCTCAAGAAAACGTTCGTCGAAGACAGCCGAAAGTTCGTTTACAAGATGGTATCCGTAATACGAAAATTATATTTTTGGGCATGTTCGATTACCCGCTTTCAAAGAGAACTAAGTTAGCTACCAGGATAAGCTGTATCTATGTTGTAAATAGATCATTTAACTTTAAAAGAATATATTCTATAGCTTTGTGGGAGGGTTAGGACTTTTGTTGTTTTGGGGTCGGTTACAATCTAATTAACTTGGAGGCTGGTACGAGGGCAATGTATTTGCTCGTCAGGGCAACGTATATGCTCGTTAGGGCAACGTATTTGCTCTTCCCAGTCCCGTCCGTTATGACCTTATATGGAATACGTACTATAAGTACCTATCCAAATTTTGGGGTCATTGGATGCCCTACAATGAAAAGTGGTCCACCTGGACGCCCTTCTGGCTACCAGGGCCCCTAATAGGAGCATTAGTACAACTGCGCTTTGGAGTTGGTTTTTTTGGAGTTTGCTTGGTTTTTTTGTTTTTTTCCCCTGAGAAACCCCAATTGTGTACAGTGTAGATCATCAGATGCAGTTGTTAAAGGAACACAAGGATTGACTTGTTGATTAAATAATAACTTAAACGTTCTCCACAGTCAGGATAGAATAAAGTAATATTTCTATTTGTGACAGAAGAGAGAACGAGAATAGAAAGAAAGCTAGCCCATTTTGTATCCTCAGAATTGGAAACGGCTTCCAATTCCTCCCCAGATGTACCAAAATCCAAACTTTCGAACAAAACGGACAACGGAAAAAGTTTGTTTACAGTTAACTAGTACATACCTTCAGTTCTCCTTACAATACAATACAATACAATACAATACAATACAATACATAATATTGTATTGTAAGGAGAAGGTATGTGAAGCTCCTTTTGCTTTGCATAGATGGAATTAAATGACAGATGATTATAATACAAATTGGAATTTTAAAAAAATCAATGGATATACCATAACCCTCAGACTTTCAACAAAATAATTATCTCCTACCATTGCTAAGGACACAGAGCTATATAAACAATTTCCAGATGCGTCAGATCTAAAATATTAAGATATTAAAACAAGTCATCAAAAATAAAACAGACACTAGACTTGTAACTTGATATGAAATCAGTGAAGACGAATGTATTAAATACGGTGTTAATAAATCTGTGTTCTATGAGAAATAATATATAAACAATCCATTCAATAAATGGTACTGTGTATCTTGGTTTTCCGCTTATGGTATACAGACACTACCAAATGATTAAACGAACCTTAATAGTCATAGTGTTTAATTAACACGATAAATAGTTAACTCAACGCACTGTGACTGTGAGAGCTTGTCTTCGACACACTTCGCTGGTTCCAGTGTATACCCGCGCAGTTTATGATAATTTTGAACGAACATCAATAGGAAAGTAAAATGATCACCAAAGACAGATAAAGTATAGATAAAAATATGTAATACGCTTACCTTTAATAGAGCGATAGATGGCTTGCTTCTTTGCTCTTCCTTCGCATGTTAACAGTACAGTTGGCGCTTTGTTGATAACACACGATCTAACGCGATCACTTCTCGAATACCTAGCGATCTTGTCGACATGTTACGATAGCTGGCCGAGTAAGACGTACATGAGGTCCAAGAAAAGTCTTCAAAAGTTCAAAAGACAGCAAAGAAAATCAAGAAAAACCTGTATTTTGTTCAAATTTCGGCGCATATTTCCCTTTTGTTTGTTTGTCGGATATTTTATTTGTTAAGCCACATCCATAGCTAGAAATTTTTGAAAAGAAAGCTCAACCAACGTATTGCATTTTGTCATTTTAAAACCAACCTGGAAACAGCTTAGCTCCAAAAAAGTTGAAAATATTCCGTTCGGCCATCCTACGATTTTTCCTGCGACTTGTGTTTTATAGGTTTAACGTTGCACATGCAGATGATAGCTTTGCGTGTATGAAAAACAGTTACTTGAACAGCATGTTGTCTTATCGTATTCTCATTGATGAAGACCAAGCAAAGCAAATCATGAAAGAACTTCGTATTATTTACCAACCAAATTTTAATATCTTTATTGATACAGCTGAATTAAAAGCAGGATTATATGAAGCGCTTGTTAATAACGCTAAATCACGTTTATACTTTTATACGTTTATACTTTACTTTATTCTGACGAACGGCTTTCGCTCAAAACGTCCGTTTTTCGATACTAGTTATTAGTAATATCGAAAGTGTAATCAATTAATAAATCTTTAAAAACATTTTTGCATACATCTATTTACAGTACATTTGAATTGACGGTACCGAAAAAGATAGCGACTGGTACATTTAACCATAATTCCTTGCGCGCAGTAAACATTGAATCTCGTAGAAATAGCAGAAGATAGAGTTACAAAGAGATTAAGTTTGTAAAAAGGAAGCTTTTTCGTATTTAAAAAGTGAGTGTCAACCGTGACGCATTGCACGTTCGGTCGGCCATTTTTTGAAGCACGAAATTCCCTTGGTGAACTGCATCCGTAAATATCTTGTCAATCCTTGATATAAATTATTCATTTTTTTCTTTTAATTGAAAGAAAATATACCTTACAAAGTAATTGTTTCTGTATTTTTCACAAAACTCAACGTTTTCTTGACTTTTGTTTCGAATTATGTCAGCCTTGACTGATACAAAGCGTGGAAGACCAAGTGACGAGGTTCAAACAAAAAAATCCATATGGACTTATAGTACGTATTCCATATAAGGTCACAACGGACGGGACTGGGAAGAGCAAATACGTTGCCCTAACGAGCATATACGTTGCCCTGACGAGCAAATACATTGCCCTCGTACCAGCCCACTGGATGCGGATACGTAACCCGTTACGATATGTTCGATTATCCGCTCTTTCTAAGAAAATTACGTTCGCTCGCCGGATAAGCTGTACGCATATTGTAAACAGATAATTTACCTGTGTTTTAATATATATTGTAGCTTTGGGAGTTGATTATTTCTCAAGAAAACGTTCGTCGAAGACAGCCGAAGTTCGTTTACAAGATGGTATCCGTAATACGAAAATTATATTTTTGGGCATGTTCGATTACCCGCTTTCAAAGAGAACTAAGTTAGCTACCAGAAAAAGCTGTATCTATGTTGTAAATAGATCATTTAACTTTAAAAGAATATATTCTATAGCTTTGTGGGAGGGTTAGGACCTTTGTTGTTTTGGGGTCGGTTACAATCTAATTAACTAGGAGGCTGGTACGAGGGCAATGTATTTGCTCGTCAGGGCAACGTATATGCTCTTCCCAGTCCCGTCCGTTATGACCTTATATGGAATACGTACTATAAGTACCTATCAAAAAAAATCAGGTTCCTAGTCGATGTATTTGGATTGTGGATGAATAAGAAAGCCTCTATAGCGTTTTCTGAGAAGACTCGGCGAATTTCCAGAGTAATTACCACGTTAAGTTGGCAACGAAGCACAAAACATTTCGTTATCGTATGGAAAGATAAACACAAACGCGCAATGCACGACGGTTGACACTCACTCCTTAATTTATGTTTACAAGGTAAACAATGTTTAGCTGTTATTACAGGTGTTTAAGGTCGCAAAGCATTTTGGTAAAATTTAAAGCCGCCACCTTTTTCGGTATCGTCAATTGCGCAAGTGCAGGGACGAATCCAGTACAAGTTCAACTCGTAATTTAACATGTAATATACTAGTACTCCATCTTGTAGCTTACTGTAGGGAGCCCATGAATTACTACAAAAAGCAATTCAAGCATGAACTTAGGAGTTCTTTGCTCTTTTTTCACTGTGCAGTTTTTTCATAAAGCATTCATCATGGTATCGTTTTCCACTTAACCATCTCCACTTTCCTGAGAATCCTTGTTGATGTTTCTCCACTATTACGTTAAAACACAAACTACACCTTGGTCCAGCTTCCATTTCATAACACTCTTCATGGTATTGTTTACCTTCATAAGTAACCCACCTTCCAGAAAGATTCTTTTTTGGCCAAGGAATGAGTGCAAAGCAACAATGATCACATTTTGGACCTCTGGTCTTGATATAGCATTCATAATGAAAGCTCTGCAATGAAGAACCATCTAATGTTACCTTGAAATTGCATTAGAATTGAATGGTCATATTATTCATGCCAAGTTTTTTCGCTCCATCATCTTAGTAATATTGAGCCATAATCTAATTGTCATTAAACTTTTAGAGGCCTTTAGAGTTAATTATTCTTATGGTTCATGTATAGCAAGGACCCAAGTAAACCTTCCATAGTGATGGTGTGCATTATACGGCAGTGTAATATAATTATACTTTTTTAGCAGCTAATTTTGGCTTATGCGCCGTGTGCGCTATTGCCCGGAAAATACCGTCCACTTCTAGCCTGGTGTACAACCATTAAACAAACTGTTCTTAAAACATCGATATTCATGTAACTAGATGTATTTAGCTTGTTTTCATGTGGTGGCAAATGGCAATCAAACTTATTAGGGATGAGCCGATAGAGAAAAATCCAATTTACCGATACGATAAATTCCGATTCGATATTATATAGGCTTTATCGGCTGATATATCGGTAACACAAATTATAACACAAATTGGGGCAAAACGTAAGTCATATTAATATGTCATGTTAAGGTTTAACATGACATATTACTAGTAACAGTCTTAATATGTCTTCACCTAATATGTCACGTTAAACCTGATGCACCATATCAAATTAATCAAATTTGACAGTTTATTGTGGAACAGAATCTGTTTTATAAACAAGTTTCCGTTTTTCTTGACATACTGTACAAAAGGAAAGATCACAAGTAGAAAAGCCAGTATACTATTTATCAGCACCGTCGATATACAGTATGTATTTGATATGGACCAATAACCGATAAGCAGCTGAAAGTTGCCGATTATCGGCTTCTACAGATTAATTTCCGATTATCGGCTCATCCCTAAAAATTATCCCCAATCCCCTAGTGTGCGCAATTACATAGTCCATTAATATAATCAACCAAAGGTTGGCAAGTACTGTAATTTAAAATGATTTTACTGTCTAGAAAGACTGTAGATTATTGAAAGTTTTCAGTATTTTAGCAAGTATTTCACTGTAGCTATGCAGAATGCTTAGACCTTGTTACTATGGTCATTTTTTCAAATCCAAAATCAGCTGATTGGCTATTAAAAATGACAAACAATTTATGGCAGTTGGAAAAATGTAAAACATTATTTCAATCACGGTTTGTTGAGTTTATTGGATGTTTGCTCGTGTTCCATTTCTAACCTTTTGGTTTTGCTGTCTTATGGCTTTTTAATGACTCGTATTCAGGGGCGTCGGTAACCCACTTTGATTAGGGGGTGTCCAACCAAATTTGAAAATTGCCCGAATTTTATTTACTATTTAAATACTTTACAAGACCAAATTTTGCCCGAATTTAATGCTTAAAATTTCTTATTTTTGCCCGAATTTTCTCAATGTTTCAAATTTTTGCCCGAATTTTCTCAATTTTTCAAAATATTGGGGGGTGTGACACCCCCCACACTCCCAGTACCGACGCCCTGCTCGTATTTCATAAATATCAGTTTAAACTGGAGATCATAATGCTACTGTATACTAGTGAATCAGTGATTGACCGATAATCGGAATTGGGCCGATTGTTGCGTTATCAGTAGACAATCGAAATTGGTAGAATTTTCTGTATTTTCTGATTATGAAAAACCAATAGAGAAAATTGGCATTATTTTCTTTAATTTGACTTGTCAATTAGCAAGTTTAGACTGAAACCACAATCACACAAATGAAACTTTAATCACCCCCTCCCCCCCCCCCTCAAGGGGATATAATGGTCGTGGCTCTTTAGTATACCCAAAGATCGAAATGTGGAGAGAGGACTGTAACCAACCCCAAAACAACAAAGATCCTAACCTTAACCCCTGCCTAATGAATTTTCTCACAAACACAGCCGGGGGGTTTAGGGTTAGAAAATTTGTTAGGGTTAGGATCTTTGTTATTTTGGGGTTGGTTACAGTCCTCTCTCCACATTTCGACCTTTTGTGTATACTAAAAAGCCATGACCAAGGGGATATGGTCCTGTGAAGATTGTGTACTTGTTGAGAAAACTCTTTTATAGAGATGAGCCGATCACCAAAAGTTACCGATTAGCTGATTAGATTAATCGGTGGCCGATCATAAAAACATAATCGGCCGATTAATCTGCCAAAGCCGATTTAATTCCACAAAAAATAACCAACCTAGTTGCTGCATGGCTCCATAATTTACAATTTATGCAAGAATATGTTATTTAATTCAACAGTGTTGTACTTATTTATAGACTAAAAAGACTTGTTCCTGACAGTTTGATTGCATTCATATTTCATTTGATTGCACTTAAATTTTGGACGCCATTTTGTTTGCGACAGTTGCGTGATTCGGGTGTGAAAGTAACTCGTTTCCAGGCGTTTTCGACAATCTACGGATCACTATACAATGGTTTTTGTGTGTATTATCAAGATGTTGTTACAGCTTATGTTGTTACAGATTATGCATTAATAATCGGCCGATTACTGATTGTTGAAAAGTGGCTGATTATCGGCCGATTAATCGGGTTAACCGATTAATCGGCACATCTCTACTCTTTTACCTGTATAGTTGCATTCATAAATAGGGAGAACCCTAGCTGTATCTTGAAGAAAAACAAGCGAGAACTGGTCGTATTTGACTTTTTCAGGCCGTTTGAAAAGTAAAACATTAATACATCTTGCCAGTTTTCAGGTTTCACTGTTTCATTTTATGCTTGATGAAAACTAAATCTTTTGGATGCCATATTTTTTCAAATGCTTTGTATGTGGTAAATTTTTTCAAATGCTTTTGTGGTAACGAAAGGACAGGAACCGCACAGGGGGAGGGTGGTCTAATCAGCCACCACTTTTTTGACCAGTTAAAAATATTTTTAAAAATATAAAGAGCTTTAAAGTTAAAGAATTTGACTTTCATACTTTGTGACAGCTAGCCTTTAAAGGACTTAGTTATGTTTAAGTCATTCACAGCCTACATACAGTACGCACACAGTGTTTATAAAAGCATTGTTAACTAGTTAGTATCTGTTTAGAAAAACCGATTGTTGTGTTTACGTTGTTCACATTGGGCTGTTGATTTACACTATTGAACCATGCTGTAGAATCACGCTTGATGTGCATACATTGTACATGTACATTTGAAGTTATATAGTTATTAAATTCAAAGGGTTAGTTAATATTAAATTCAATTATGATGAGAATGGACTAAAAAATATGGTTTGTCATTAATAAATTATTTATGATCTTAATTGTTCTGTTAAAACATCCTTCAAAACACAGGAAATAGCTGTTTCATGCCCCCGGCCCTAGACGTTTTTTGGGGCGAAAATTCACACGATAGTCAGTGACCGGAAATGGTACGCCATATGAAACGACTGGGTGTGCCACAGGCCCCTTTTTTTTGACAGACAGCAGACAGGGTTAGTACACTGTACAGTATTCCTTTATTTCAGGGTTAGGACTAGAGTTTTTATTTGGGTTATGGGTAGGGTTTTTGTTCTTGTAAAGCTTCTGAATCTTGAGAAAATAACATTGATATGTTTTTTATGACGAAGGAGATACAGGTTGATAATTGGATTTATGCAATAAATAATATTAATACGGACGGTGTAGCGTGTTGTTCCTATAGGGGGCATGGGCTATTGACAGGAGGGGCCTGTTAGCCAGTATGACGTAATTGTGGCTCTCACCCACTGATCTAGAAATAGACTGGATAGTGCATCTTATACTGAGCGCCTTAATGAAAATGTAACCGGAAGTCACGCCCTTTTTGTGAGCGACGCCATATTGGAAGGTCCCACTTTGAGGAGCGAGCTAATACATTTTACTGTTGCGAAGTCGTTGTTTTCGTACATAATCACGAAATAAACGAACAAAGCAAATTCATTTTGGTATTTCAAGCAACAGGACACATCATGGAACTATGGAGGATCTAAAAACGTGAAGGAAAACTGAATGGTAAGTAAATAAGTTGACATTTTGACGAAATTTCGAAGCGGGCCGAGCGGCCAGAGAGCTCCAAATTCGTGAAAAGGGTGTAATACAACACTACCGTGAATAAACTGAAAGTTAGAATACAAGTGTGAGATAATACTATAATTGTGAAATGTTTTCAATCGGTAGATCATTTGCAAAAGCGAAAGAGGCGCAATTAAAGGTACAAAAGATAGATTGTACAGTAGTTGTAGCCGTAGATTTCGACAAGCAGTACATGGGACTGTGACAGGAGCATGTTTTACTGTATTTAAAGTTTGCAATATTTAATATTTGGTGCTTTCCATAAAATTAGCTGTAGCATGCATCATAAAAATAGTTTGCCAGTTTGTTTTAACATACTTCAGGTCCAGTGTGTGCAACTTGTTGTGTTGGCATTTAAGAATATTCTGTAATTTTTATGAGAAATTGTTTGTGAGTACTACTGTATTTGTAAATTTTAATGTGATATTTGTATCTTACAGGTACATGTAGTTGAAAATCAAACAACTATATATGAAGGAAGAACTCAAAGGTGAAGTGACATGACAACTTAATATAGAATATAATTAAACTGTGTTATTTACAGTTTTCAAACTTTGTAAATCATAAATCATTCAATTAAAGAATATTTTTACAATTCTTGAGTGTATTTTTTCTTGTGTAGTTTGATTCTGTATATATAAATGAAAAAGTTTAAGAATTTAATCTTTTCTCTGACTTCTGTAACTTATGTTTATCAGACATATCATCATTGTTCAATGAATTATATGACCATATGTTCGACTCTGCAGTTGATGACAACCATGTTTATGGACTCATTAAACAAATCATCAAGTGCTACTGCAAAGTCAGACTTATACCACCTTGGTAAGAAAGCCGCACAGCATCTCTGTGGAAAGAAAATAAGAAAAAACTTAGTAAACTGGTCCTGTTTATCTGCACAGGCTGTCGAAACATCACTACCACCAACATCAACAATCTTTCTCGAGACTACACTACCTAGAGTATCTGACTCTGACTACCGCTGAGACCATCAAAATGCCAGTCACTATTACCAACATCAGCAATCTTTATGAAGAATACATTCATTATCACTGGTTGGTTAAAGAGAAGAAAGATGGTTAAAGAGAAGAAAGATGGTTAAAGAGAAGGAAGATGCTAAAGATTTTAAAACCGGTTCCTTGAACCACCAAATATACTCAAAAGTTTACAAACAATTTTCTCGAATAGATCAATAAAACTGGTGCACATACAGATTATCTCAAATACATGATTTACAAGAATACGTCCCTGACCGCCCCAACATGTACACAGTCAACACTCTCAAAAATATATCAATTGCAATTTTTTTGCATCCAGCTGAACTTTTCATTGTGATTTCGAATTAAGAAATATGCATACTAATAATAATAATAATAATAATAGATGCACTCTAATCTAATAGATGCACCGAGTTTAATAAACAATATATTTTTACTCAAAGAAAACTCGGGGTAATGTTTAAAATAGGTTGTCTATGCATTCATAAAATCTACCAGATGGGGTAATCTAATTCGGGCTTTAATACATCATACTAAAATATACTTTTTAGTCACAACTCACAAGTACTCGCCGATGGCCGTCTCACACAAAAATCGAAATAGCTATATTTCAAGACTTACCATAGCGGTTGTCCATAGTAAAGCTTGTTCAGTTGATCAAATTTTCCGAATTATTTTAGTCCTCTAGCAGTGTTCCATATTCTGAGTAAATTCTGAATGATAACGGCCTTCATCAGTTCAAAGTTGTAATCACCGATACTGAGAGCTCGTACCATCGAACTCGCAAATTCCGTTTTTCCCAAGAATTTGGGGGCCAAACAACTACAATTTCTCTCTCAAAATGCTTCGCGTGTCCTCTCTTTCTCGTAATAAAAAAAATTGTCCGATCCCGAAGGAGAAAATGCTTTAAAACACGAAAACTCTAACTGCGCAACAGTAAATATATAGCGAAGTGGGACCTTCCAATATGGCCGCTGCAACCAACCGGAAGCTTCATTTTCAGACAATACATGCTCTATCCAGTCTATATATAGATCAGTGCTCTCACCTGGGTAACCTCGAGGTTTTCCCGCCAAAGCTCAACAACCTCTTCGCCTGAACAGTTTTTACTTTCTCGCATGAGCAGTTCTCGGTTGTTTATGCCCCGTTTATCATGCAACAGCCAGTCTACCGTTACCGTTGATCAAGTGGCCGACCTCATGGACAACACTGCGCCTCCAAAAGTGCCCTCGGACTCGCTACAACCTATATCGTCGGTCACAACAACTTCGTCGATAAACACCAGCTTCGACTTTGCTTCCTCATGTTCGCTAGTTCTTCCAGTGCTGAGTAGTGCCGAGTCTTGGCTACCTCCCTCGTCTTCGCCAACCGTGTCGTCCGAATTTCCACTCCGCGTTTCGGGAAAAGTCCTGTGGGGTATAAAAGGGGTTCCTTCGTCGAGTTGGTATAGGGGCTTCATCGCGGCCATTATTATATTATTTGTTCTACGGGCCTTGCTATCACCGCGTAGTTCCATAACGATGCTGTCCGGTATTTGCTGTTTTTAAAAGCAGCGGCGAGCTGTTTATCGGCTACATCAGCGCCTGTCGCGCTCGCCTTGACCCGGGCTGTTAAATCTTTATTCTGTGACCCGGGTAAGTCTTTGAAGAGATTTTGGCGCCATTAGTGATGGCAAGAACAAAGCGGTAGCTCTCAAGGTAAGCCGTTTCATTGACTCCATGCGAGTTTATGCAGTTTGAACACGGTGACGTTACAATAACCAAGGTTCTCAGCTAGATTGTTTTAACAGTGGATACCCAATGTTGCTTCGGTTTATGTGGGTGAGATTACCCAATATTGTTGAGTTGTCGGAAATACGCCCAATTTCACAGAATTTTTTATTACGTCTATTCCTAATAATATAAACTCACACTACAATCACAGCTTTCTCTCAATAATACTTGACATGTTGACATAGATCACATCACTTAGTTATTAAAGTATCTAGGTTGCATACCCTTGTTTATATGGTTTGTTGGTACGCTGCTCTTTTTCTCCAAAGTGTTTTTTATTACAAATTGGCCCTAGTACTATCACCCTATTGCTATTAAATGCTTGTTGCCTTGTTTATATGGTTGTTAAAGTGCAAGTGCCTTGCTGTTGCACGTCATTGTTACCTTATTCTTGCTGTGGACTGTGCTATTTGCATTGTGTGATTTATTACCTTTGCTACCTTAAAGATATCTACTTCACTTTGATCGGTGATAACTTACATGCTTATTAACCTATTACTGCATGTGCTGTATATATATATATGTTTTTGTTTGTCCTTTTTTAGAATGCTTATTACCATTACTCTATTAATGCTATGTTGTGCTACTTGCATCTGTGGGGTGCCGGTTACTTTATTACTGCATGCTATAGTGTATGGTTTCTCCAAAGTGCTTATTGCCTTCACCATTGCTACCATTACATTTAATGCCATATTATCCCCCCCCCCCATTGCTTTATCCTGCAATTGCATCTGTTTCGATTGCTTGTTGCATTATTACTGCTGGCCATAAATAAAATGTATTCAGTTTGCTTGCCAGTATGCTGTCTGTTTGTTCAGAATACTCAGTGCCTTATTACCATCACTCTATTGCTGTGTTGTGCTACTGGCATATGTGTAGGTTGCATTATCGCTGCTTCCTATATGTTTTGTCTTATCATCTGTATCTATAAGGTTTTTCGAGGGTTCTGACCTATATAGGCATCATTTGGGCATTACAAGCCCACGTTAAGTAAGGGATGGCCCCGACCAGGTTCCTACAATGGCAACGCCTCATTGTTCACAGCGGCATTCTTTCAGACTCGCCTGCAGCAAGTCTCCTGCAGCAAGTCACCAATTGGACTACTGTGTCATTATCCAGTCCTCCCCATCAGCTTCCTCCTTCAGTCACTGCATGTTTAGGGCAAAAGGATGCGAGCTTCTTGGTTTCTCTTGGTACGCGTATTCATGATTTACGGTCTCTGATCCTCAATTGAACTGGCTGTGTGTATTGTTGAACTCATTGCTGCAGACAACACTCACCCTGTGATGCAAGCTTACCAGTCTGATCCTGGCCAACCTGTCGCTTCCAAACGCAATCAACCTGACAACTGATGCCGATACTTGACCTGTCCTCTCCGCAAGATCCCCTATTCCATGCACCATGTGTCTGTCGACGACACCATCTGGGAACTCATGTTGCTCGGTCCAGGAGTGCTTGTGGCCAAATTTGACGTCAAGGTGGCCTACCAGAACATCCCGCTATTTGAATGTCGGGGAGATACCCACAGGAAGTGGTGGCTCCATTTGCTGTTTGAACATTGAGGAGATACCCACAGGAAATGGTGACCTCGCATTCCATTGTAACGTTGGGGAGATACCCACAGGTAGTGGTGACCCCATATGCCATTTTAATGTTGGGGAGATACCCATGGGAAGTGGTGACCTCATATGCCAGTGTAATATTGAGGAGATACCCACAGGAAGTGGTGACCTCATATGCCATTGTAACGTTGGGGAGATACCTACAGGAAGTGGTGACCTCATATATGCCATTGTAACGTTGGGGAGATACCCACAGGAAGTGGTGACCCCAAATGCCATTCTAATGTTGGGGAGATACCCACGGGAAGTGGTGACCTCATATACCATGTAACGTTGAGGAGATACCCACAGAAAGTGGTGACCTCATATACCATGTAACGTTGGGGAGATACCCACAGGAAGTGGTGACCTCATATGCCATGTAACGTTGGGGAGATACCCACAGGAAGTTGTGACCTCATATGCCATTGTAACGTTGGGGAGATACCCACAGGAAGTGGTGACCCCAAATGCCATTTTAATGTTGGGGAGATACCCACGGGAAGTGGTTACCTCATATGCCAGTGTAATGTTGGGGAGATACCGACAGGAAGTGGTGACTTCATTCACCCAACCAACCGCTTTTGCTTCGGAATGTTCTGGCGAGAGCAATTTTATGTTGACCTAGTCCTACCCTTCGGTTTACGTTCGATTCCATTGATCCGCCTCCACCCCTATTTGTTCGACACCGTTGCCTCAGTGGTTCACTGGATTCACAGACTCCCACCAGTGTCAGTCATACGTCTCAACGGCCTTTCAAGCCTTCAAACGACTCGGCCTTCCTCTTCACCCAACCCAACGGGAGGGCCCCGCTAACAATGCTGATGTTTTAATCTGTTTTTAGGTATAGAGCTAGATTCCATTGCTTCTACAGCTCGACTCCAATGATAAATTGCAGCGCATTCTACGGCTCCGTGGTCCAAACTACATGTTCTCTTCCTCTGCGACAACACGGCCCTTGTCTCATTTTCGCTTCCAAGTCAATTCCAGCGTTTAGTCCCTCAGGCGGGTCCGCATCCTTCCACCATCCCCCTGGCCTTGCTCCTCAGCCTGGTCTCACAACTTGATTTAAGTGTTACGACCTACCAGCTCAGGGTCTGTCATTATCCATAAGGGGCTCGCCCCAGGACCCTTGTTGTCTTCACCCATTGTCAATCTGTTTTACTGCAGCAGGGTTGGGTCAGCGTTCAGCAGCCACAGTTTCCGTATTGGGGCGGCTACATTCGCAGCGGTCACGGGCATCCTGGATCACTTGAACAAGACTCTTGGCTGCTGGTCCATTAATGCAGATCTACGATACATTCGCACACCTCCGGATGTGCTCACCGCAGTCGCACAGGTCCTTAGTTAATTGGGGTTGGTTGCTCCTTCTGGAAGAGGGTTTGTAGGCCTCAAAAACCCTCGCTCCAGCAAGCTGGAGGGGTCGCATTGGAGATGGGTTTTCTCGGCCGCGCAAGAAACACCACAAGTACCTAACTAGGCAGTAGCGGATTACTGGCCACACTGGAATGCCAGGCCTGGGCGACTTACTGGACTGCCAGGCCTGGGCGTCTCACGGGACAGCCTAGCTAGCGGGGTGGTGTAATTGATTGCCCGGCTTGAAGCATTCCCTGGGGACTGCGACCCTCCAAAATAATAGGTACAATGCTATTACTTCTCAGTACTGTATATATAAGTGCGGGTTGCATAGCCAGGTATGGTGACTAACACCGGACTGTTATTAAATATGTGTGAATATTTTCTGTTTTGTCTTACAAAACTCTTTGTTGGCAGATCTTCTTTAATCTTTTTTTCTTTAATCTTCTTTAATGATTAAAGAAGATTCTGATCGAGGTTAGAATTCTTCTTTAATCTTCTTTAATCTTTAAAAATTATTAAAATTTAAAATGTCAAACTAAAAAATATTAAAATCACGATTCATATTTTAATATTCACTACACGAAACAGCCAAAACGTCGATTCATTCATTGGTACTGCTCAATTCGGACTCTGACAGTGACGACTGCGTCGATGATAATATAATCATCTGTTAAAATTGTTGACATAATAAATTTTTTGTCGAAATTCTTCTTTAATTGTCTTTAATTGTCTTTAATTGAATTAAAGAATAAAGAAGATTTAATTTAAAAAAAAATCTTCTTTAATCCAACCCTTAAGAACACTATACTGCAAGTATTAAAGGAAAATCACTTTATTTATTGCGCTGCCTATATATTCTTATACAAAATGTGGCTTGACTCCTTGAAACAGGCTGACACTGAGTCAGTGACAATGTGCAATCATGAATTTATTAACCATAGTTGCGAACTAGTGAATTTAAATTTTCATTCTTACCCTTATGCCATCTTTAACCATATCTCCAGATACTTTTTTTTCTTTGTCTTCACATATTGGATCAAAGCAAGTTGAACATCTTACTTCCTCCTCAAATTCCGAAGAAAGAATATTCTGAGTTCCAGGCAGGAGAAACACGGTCAAATATTTCGTGTTTTTCATAAGGCAATGGATAGGGTGGAGGGAGATCATCAAAACATGAGGGGAAAACTTCGTCGTAAGCAGGAGGTTCTATGTTTATATCTTGAAGATGAACGACATTTTCATTCTTTTCAAAATTTGATTTCGCCATTGAGCTATATTTATTGGTATGACGATTTATCCACACTAGTCTACTGTGGTCTCAATAGTCCCTGTTATCCTCTATTTTGCGCAATATTTGCTTATTGCGCTGTGTCTAGCCACGGGTCTAGCGTTCTGTCAAGTCATGGCTGCGGATAGTAGTGTGGTGTTATCAGCAAGTTACTTCAAGTACAGTGATGAACGGCAACTTATCGATGATGACCATGAGTGGCTCGAAGATGATGATTATGATTATGAAAATGGTAACGAAGATGTTGCTAAGATTTCCTTAAAACATGTTCACTTTGTTACTGATGCGTCTTTGAGTTCCTGGAAAGATCAAGATGCCGTTGCTTTCTTATCCAACACAAGTTTCGGGTATATATGTTATGTTATTATATTGCATGCTGTGATGCTGGTACATTGTCATATTTTAAAATAGTATCGAGTCAATTTGGTCATAATTGCCCCACCCCAATCCCATTGTGTGCAAAGAATGCAAAACTGTATTGACTACAGTATTAGATGGCGACTTTTCCATTTAACCACAATTATTTGTGCATTTGTACATTTAACCACAATTGTTATCAGAAGAAAGGGTTTCATATTAAAGCTAATTTAAGTTTGCAAAGCATTGTGGTACAACATCTTTTTGGTATCATCAACAGTGTTCCTTGAAAAATGACTCCATTGACTTGTAAATCATGTTGGTGTGTATATTAAGTATTTTTCACCAGCTGCAGTTGTACGAAAAGCAACAAGTTTTCTGTTACATATATACCATTCAGCTGTTGCACTGGTCAAGCTCTCTGTGTGTGAAGTATAAATTTATATATTAGCATAATAATGCACCCAACCCTAGGCATTTGTTGTTTCTAATGAGAGCTAATATGTGCTATAAGGGCTATTTCAGCTCTCTAATGCCCAGGGGCGTATGCAGGGGGTCGTTGGTACAATTGCACCCTATTGGATCCAGTTATAGCAACAAAATTATACAAACACCCATTCATACTCCTGTAAAAACCTTTAGCTTTTGTAAAACAAACAATTTAAATTAAAAGCATTTTCAGACTTTCAGTGTATAACATGTCAGGAAGAAGTCCACTTGTTGTTGCTCCCCTGACCACCCTGAAATAATTTCATGAGAGGTAAACTACCCCCTTGTTAAAGCCCCCCTATGTTGCATCATAATTCAAAATTACAGTCTGTTATAGACCCAATTAAAAAAAAATTCTGTAGATGCCAAAAAATGTTATAAAAAATAATCATATTTTTGGATTTGACAAATTTTGTATATACAGAATTTTTTTAAATTGGCCTATATATTACCCATACCAGATGGAAACGTTTAACACAATAAAAAATGGGGTCACCAATATTGTTTTCAAATTAAACTACAGTAAAAACCCGCGTATAAGAACCTGTGAATTAAGAACCTTTAGGCTAAAATTTGCCTTTTAGACCCTGATTTTATAAGAACCTTTTTAGCCTAAGAATTGTAACAGGTTCTTATTTGAAAAAAGAAATACAGTAACTGAAAATAAAAACACGAAATTTTGCACATTTTGTATTTTTGGTAATGACATGTTAAATTATTTTAAAAATATTTCTTAGTAACACTTTATTTCCCTATCACTGCAGTTTAATTGTTGGGTAAGGTTATTTTTGTGGCTACGTGGTCAGCGGTACCCATATAGTCACGGGGTTCAACATCGAAATTACAACTGCGCAACTCAGATGCTAATTCGGAATTTGCCGGAAAATGTCGTCTCCATATCGTGGGGGCATAAAATATCGATCAAAAATCTTAACTTGTCGACAAGTACAACGTACAAAGGTCGTGTCGTGTAAGTCGGGAATGCTCGTGATCTTTGTGGTGTCTTCTGATCGAGTGCATTATGGTTTTTGGCTTAATATAAATTCCCTCTTCCTCGTGGCTCTTGGGGGGCTTCCGTTTCCTCTGCTCCAACCCAACCCCTCCCCCCAAGAGCCAAACCCCCCCCCCCCAAGAGCCTGCCAATCCTCCAACCCAACCCCCCCCCAATTGCAGGCTACCTCGTGCCGTGTCTTCTGATCGAGTACGTTTTTCACTTTTTGGCTTTAACAGAGAAGTTTTCGACAATCCTCAAAAAGTCTTGTCACTTTCTTGACAAGGCTTGTGTAGTTTACATTAAAGGTAAGTTGTATCTTTCTCGTTTTCAGGTATTTAGTGTAGGTATTTCTTTGATCATAAAATGATGTGCTTAATAGCTTCATATACTATGTTTATACTGTCTGAGACTGTTTTTGTTTTATATTTCTTCGTCAAATGTTTATACAGTATATCCATCTGTTTCAGGTGAGGAAGTCAGTCTAAATTTGGCAACAATGTTGGTAAACAGTGTATAGCAAAGTAATTGACTGCTATAATTTTTAAATAAATTACATATTCATAATTGGAATTCGTCTGGCTTGAACAATATTTTGTTTCATGGGAATTGTTTGTATGGTTGCATTAAATGTTTGTAGATAAAGATTTTTGTTGTTAACTGATTTCCTGTCATGGTATCAATAAATGACAAAACCTATGCTTAAATGCTTTCATAACTTATTTATTTTTTGGTTTAGAAACCAACTATGAATATTGCTTGTTAACAATCAATTGTAACAATGTTTCAGTGTTCACAGTGTCAGAAAATACTTTCAAGATATATGATTCACACTCAAGGGTTTTTTTGTTTTTCTGGTAGCTGTTTTGCTTACTGTTGAAACCCTTGAGCATCAAATGATTTTTTAAAATTATTTCACCACTGAAAAGTTGTATTTCATTTGAAATAAAAGGTGTCTCAGTCACTTTGGCCAGCATTGATAATAATAAAAAATAAAGTCCATGATCAAAGGCCCCAAGTAATAATTTGTGCCAAGATTACGAACGTAATTAACCATGCGAAAATTTCAACACCTGGTTTTTTCCCCCATTTACCTCTTAGTCTATAACAAATATTGTGATGTTTGTCCTTGATCAATCTATCAGTGCAAGTGTCTATGAAATGAAAATTCACCCCAGCTTTTTATGATTGTATTTGAAAGAATGCAATAATAAATAATGAAAAATAGCTTTTACATGACTTTCGTATGTTACATTTCATGTAACTTGAACTGTGACGTCACAAGATGGACACAGCATTACATTCAAAACTCAAAATCATGCAGGCATATCTTTGGATTGGTTGGACAAAACTGGCTCAAACAATGGAGACTTACTGAGTCAACAAGACTCAGCATTGAGATTGTTGTTATTAAGTTCCCATGGTAACAGATTCGTTCCCAGGCCACTTGTATAGAAACAAAGTTTTCTACTTTTTGTCATTGTGCAGTTGCTGTTTTATTATTTTAAACAGTATTGTTGCATTAGAAATCATGGAAAAGGATGTCAACTTCCTATAGCTAAATAAGTTGCTGTAAATGTGGTTGAAAACAAAGAATTCTTATAAAGGAAGAGAGTAATCTGGAAACTAATCTGTTACCATAGCAACCACATTATACTATGACAATGTTTAGATTTTTTGACTACAGTAGGTTTGAATCTATTTAGTCAAACCAGTCTGAAGATGTGCCTGATTTTCAGTTTTGTTTTAATGCTGTGTCCATCTTGTGACATTACAGCTTAAATACAATCATGAAATACAATCATGAAAAACCGGGCGAATTTTTATTTGATAGAAACTTTACATGTAAATGCACCACATGATCCCATAGTGCGATAAATGCCTCCGTATAAATGAATAATACTAATATTTCAGTTAGTATCACATATTTGGTTTATGTTTGCACAGTTTAGATAACGTAGTCTTTTTGTTTCGTAGAAATAGGCCTCCCTTTTATGCTCATTGCTTCACAAGGCTGACCCACCCACATGTTCGCATCGCGGACCTATTTTTATGATGTGGTCATATTAGTACAGAAGCAAGTGACCACACCCATTTTGAGCTAGTTGTTGGACCAACAGCAAGCACCCTTTCCTCGAAAAAATAAGAACCTACTGTATTTAAGAACCTAAATAGCCTAAAATCCCAGTAAATACCACTTATATAAGAACCTTTTTAGGCTAACTGGAAAAATGGTGGTTCTTATACGCGGGTTTTTACTGTAGTTTAAACGCGAGTTAGCGGCCATTTTGAAACGTTATTATTACCATAGCAACCACAGTTACGCATTTTTACGTTACAGTTTCTGATTTTCAAAATGTTCTATACAAGCGAGTTGCATTCTTCTAACAAAATATCAATGTACAAGATTTTTGGTCTGAAATTCAAGAAACTGTATGGAGCCACCTTAATGCGCAGATTTTACGACGTTATTGAAGTTGCGCCATCACGAACGCCCATTTAATGCACGAAATACACTGTTTTCTACTGCTACATGTATATACAAAGTTTGTGTGAACAAGGTATATTAACACAAAGATGACTAAGTTTCTGGTGTTTTTTTAAGAATGAAGTAATATCACATAACACTATTAAAACGCCATTATACTAAAGAGTAAAGACCTGACATTTATTATAAAACATGTTGTGCTGCCGTACGTAGGCAGTGTAGAAATACAAATCAAATATGTAAAAAGATTGGTGTACTGCCGAAATAGCGTGTAACAAGCCTCGAAATAAATCTTGAAAATCTACCGGTCATCATGACCGGTAAAAAAGCAAATTTACCGATCACGGATGATTTTTCACCGGTCATATTCAGTTCTTTTTTCATTTGTTGCCTATTAACGCTTATTCCTGAACAACATGACCATTGTCAAGAAAATATTGGTATTTCGTTTGGCGATCGAAAAAGACGAACATGGAACAAGAATAAAATATCAATTTATTTATATATAATAAATAAAATATTAATAATACGATCGAAACTTTGTAACCATTATTATATAATAGATAACAACTAAGTAAAGTATAGTTAGCATAAAACATTCATTGAAAGTTCGGACCGAGAATCCGGATAGAATTATTAGTATGTTCATTTTTACAAAATTGCAGTCGTAGTAAATACGCTTTCTTGCCCCATTTCAATTATCACGTATCAGTTAAAAATATAAAGTGTTTTAGCGTCTCCAAAACCTGAAATGTGGAGTTTTTATGACATGTTAGACTTTATGGCACCATAGTTATTTTGGAGTTGGATTCTCTGACTGTGAAAGTGACTTGTTTTTGTTGTCGGTCGACTGCTGGCAAAGCGTTAAATTATTTGACAGGTGGTACCTTCTTTTGCCTTGGAAGCAATAGTGACGATATAGTCGCTCGTTTTTCAGCACTTTCACTGCTTTTCGGTGGTTTCACGAAGAAAGAACTCAAACTCAGTTGTGCTGTTTTCGTCGGTGGCGGTTCATTATTCACAAGTGAAAGCGGACTTGTGTTTCTTGTTTCGTCACGACACTTTTGGCGCTTTCCGACCAGATAATTTTCCGTTCTGCTATAGCCAAGATAGCCTTCATTGGCAGGCACAGAACACAAATTACAAATGGTCACCGCACAAGTTACGCAAAAATATTTAGTATTTGGACGATGACAGAGGTATCCAGGCCTGAGATGCAGGCAATTACGTAATGCTTCCAGGGTGCGAGACATCCGCCTTTTCCCAAACTAAACGTCTGCAACGATTCTAAAAGCAACATTTTCCGAAACCTAAAAATCTCGATATTATTCTCAATTTTGGGGAGAAAAATAATTTACTGGTCATGGATGACCGGTAAGCGACGATATTTGCCGGACAAACTGGATATTTTTGCCGGTCAATGACCGTGACCGGCACTAATTTCGAGGCTTGGCCCTTCGAGAGAGTGAAATGTGCAAAACTCTGATGAAGGGCCTTCGCTCGAAACGTTAGACTACGTACACGCTATTTTGGCAGTACACCAACCTCTTTAGATATTTGACATTTATTATGCTGGTTGACGATGGCGATGCAGTCTTCCCTTTCGTAAACGGCCCCCCTGAATTCTAACCGTGGGGTCATTGTTTAGGATGGCAAAGACCGTTTACGAAAGGGAAGACTGCGGTGGCAATATGGTATTTTACGCCTCATATGGGTCGTAGGAGTCGTAAGGATATAATGTGATGGTTTCTACAAATGAACACAGCTGGAGGTCATGTTACCAACAACACAGGTAGCTGTCGGGTCACAAAATGCATGTAGAATAACGAGCCGTATCTGTTCGTGAAACACAGCTTGAGGTCATCTCACCAACTTTGCACGGGTCGTAAAAATGGATTTACGATTCGTATCAGTTTGACAGTATTGGACATGTACAGTGTACATGTATGGCTAGTCTTGATCATGACCGAACGGTAGTTGAACTACTAAAGCGTTTGACTCTAGTCTGCACAAGCTTAATTAAGCTGTAAATCCTGAAAAGTTGAAATCACATACGGCGCAATTCATGGGTCGAGCGGATATCGCCACAGCTACCTGTATACTTAAATTATCACAATTAAGACAAGGCTGTCACATATGCCGCTTCGTGGGCACCATCGCATACTTGTCTAAGTTTTGTCCTTACCTCAGGGAAGTAGTCCGTCCACTCCGCAACCTCATTCATATTAAGCAGGATTTTCTTTGGATGACCAACACACTGAGGCATTCCAACAGGCTAAACAACTGGTCTCTACGGCTCCATGTCTCCGCTATTTTGACGTTTTGGAATACGGTCTTGGTGCTGCATTACTTCAACCTCACTAACTCTAACGATATCCAGTGGTAGTCTCAGTCCCGGCTCTCTCACTCCAAATAACGAGACCAGATCGAAAAAGAAACCGACGCTGTCGTCCATGCCTTCCACTAGTTTGATCAACCCCTTTTTGGTAAGGCTGACGTGACGGTTCACTGTGACCATCGGCCCCTTCGAATCATCTCTAAACGTCCTCTGGCCTCGGCTCCGCGCCATCTGCAAAGCATGATGCTCACTCCAGCGCTACACGGTCAGAGTAGAGTATCACAAGGGATCCACACTTCACATTGAGGATACACTCTCCCGTGCTCCTCTCACCGTCACTTCTCACGAGTCCATGATGACCGAGTGGAGTTAATTGGAGACTGTCAATCCTGATCTCTCTGCGTGCTTCAAAGACACCACTTTTCACGACATCAGAGCCACAGCATAATTTACTGATCTGGAACAGATCGAGTTATACACTCTCGTTCATACTGATCTGTTCGTCATCAAGTCACATGATGGACTATCTCACCAGTCAGATTACAGACATGTACCGTGCATGCGGTACCCGTGCATGCGGTACCTGTGCGCAACATGCCCATCAACACACTCTTTACGCAGTCCCCACTCTACCCTGGCAGCTGGTTTCCCAGGACCTATCGGGCCTGTTGTATTTGGTGAAAGTTGACCACTTCCGCGACTTGGTCAGCTTCACACTGTTCAGTGTTCAGTCTGTTATGTCAGAGTAGTGTTAACAATTTTTCACATTAGTTGTTGACACAAATACCGTAGAAGCCGGAGCGGTTAGCATACAGTTAAGAACATCTGTAGTGAACACGTCAGATATATTGGCTCTTACTTCGTGTACCGGACACAGAAATCTACATGGGTAAAATGTTAGTTAGCACATGTATAGAACTAACTGCCTCGTTCTTTAAAATATCCCGTTTATTTTATCTATATAGGATAGGTTTAATTCATGAATTGGACAACTCCTGGACAAAAATAAACGGGATTTTTTAAAGAACGAGGCAGTCAAATATGCTGCAGCCAAATTTATTAGCATAAACTGTTTGCCATTTCTTTATGTTAATATACTAACACGACATGCTCTGGTAATCACAGTGTTAGCAGCCAAAGCTACATGTATCACCATAAACAATACCAGATAATATATTTTGTTATTAATATACTGTATTATTAAATAATCCCGGAGCGGGATTCCTTTGTCTTTTGAGCTCTTAATAAAATTACTTCCGCACGAGAGCTCACAGGACAGGGCGCCCCGCTCCACGCGCGGACCTTATAATTTATTAATTCCTTTTTCTCCCAACTCACTTCGGGACCGCAGTAATTGGCGATTGCTGTTGCGGCCACCCTAGCAAATAACTTATTCTTATATTCATCTTAATCACTACACATTCCAATATTTGTGGCGAAACGAAATAAATTAAAAAAAAAAAAAGTTTTACACATTATTATCATCATTGACATTATGCCATTTAACCGTTGCATTGTTTGTTCTAACAGCTTTGAAATAAAATAATAATAAAAAGTTGGATGACCTATATTACTAAGGTTATCCAACTCGGACTAGCGATCCGATCCGGATCCCTTACTTATGTATTAGGTTCCAATAGGATACAACTCTTTATATCTTTGCTCTTTATATCTTTTACTTTTGAGAACTTTCAGCTTTCTTCTTCGTTTAAATACTAGCTGCAGCTGCTACACAGTAGACACATGTACGCCTACGCGTACCTATTTTTATATATTGATCTAGAAATGCCAGGCTAAATGTCAAAACGATTTGTGGAACACGTGGCTGTCAGGTTTGTGTCTTTTTTCTTCTGTAATATTTGTGTATTTTTATAATATCTTTAACATCATTAATTGTAGTTTTCCGTTTGAAAATTACTGCATACACCTGTGTATTGAATGGATGTATGTGAGCCATCACTGCAGTAGATAATGTAGATTTATACCCTACTGAAGTAAAATTGATTCAATAATTACTGCTCGATAATTGGGTAAAGTAATTTTGTGTATAGAGTAAAAAAATTTGTTACGGCAACATTAGTCATACATTGCGTACATGCATCGTCTACTATATAGAGCTTTTGCTCAGAGACCTTTTGCTCTGAGAACTTTTGCTCTGGACTTACATAAATGGTGGACTTTGCATGAAAATGAGGCTCATGCATGTACTTTTTAATCAAAACAAACAATGACTGGCGACGGCCAAACTTTGGTGTTCTATTTTAACATCATCACAACATAAGTAATTTGTATTTTGGCGGAGATATATATGTAGGAACATGCATTTTACTAGAATAACGAATGTGGGTCGACGAACTCAGGTGAAGAATAATGATATCAGTTACTATACTCCGAGTGACGAACTTGGATTCCAACCCGAGGCTGACCTTCGGTTTACTAGTCCGACGTGATCACTGAGCTATACAAGCTCAACTCAGAAGCAGGTTGTGGAATGATGGTACTTATACAGAAACTGCAGAGTTCTATAGTTTCTTCAACATGGAGAGGCTTAACTCTTCATCTTGTATTGTTAAAACAACAAATGTTGGATAACGAACTCATGCAGTACTTAATATTATTCTCCACCTGAGTTCGTTGTTTCACAATCGTTATCCTAAGAAGATGAAGAGTCTCGATATTGAAAGAACCTAGCTACACCTCAGTTTCGAAATGTCACATATAAGTAACATTCCACAACTAGCTGCTACCTCCTAAACTTGGTTTTGTAGGTCAGTCGGTAGAGCCTCGGGCTAGTATACCGAAGGTTAGAGTTTTCTCCATGCACATACCCGCGGTATGGATCGTCACTCGGAATAGTACCTATATCGTTATGTATTTTTCTTTTTAGAATAACGAGTTTACTGCTGGTCTTGGTTGATGTTATTGTTGTTATTGGTGACCTTGCAACACCAAATAAATCAGAAGAGGTACAATTATAAACGTAGAGAATTTTAAAACAGATAAAGAAAAGCGTCATCTTGAAACTTGATATTTAAATTAGAACAGAATGATGAAAAGTGTTGTGTTAGTAAATAGGTCTGTACGGGAATGTATTTGCCTGTGGTTTTTGTATACAAAAGGTTTTCTGAGAAAATCCAGAAAGCAAATACTTTTCCGTACTGATCAAGCAAACGAGGTTAATAAGGATTTTTGTTTTGAGGTGGCGGTTTAAGTTTGCGTGATTGTTTTTAACCATGACTTCATGTCTGCTTTCATCTTTTTAATTTGTTGCGTAAAATCGTCGAGACAGCGACTGAATGACATTCTAAAGCGATTTGATGTTGTCAATCTTTCTTATAAAACGAACTTAAAATATTGTTTGTTTGTCTTTAAATCGACCTAGAAAATTTCCCGCCAAAACTAGCCTGTGTGTAGGCAAAACGTATTACACGGCTAGACAGCCAATCATGAGCGTGCGTCATTTTGTATACGAACCAGAAAATAAAGCCAACTAAATAGTAATATTAATTATTCATTCTCTTCCTTATTGGATGGAGATGTCCAAAAAAATAATTATTGGACGCTGATGACGTCACCACCTCAAAGGGCGCGAAAATTACAAAAATAACAAAATGGCTGCAGTAGATTTGGCTCAGTCGACGAAGACAACAGTGACGATGAAGACAACAGTGACGACATGTATAATAAAACAATTATTGGATTGGGCTTATACGCATGATATCAAGAATTATCCAATCCTCGGTCTGGATAATTATTGATATCATGCTCAGCCTCATCCAATAGTTGCTTATTATATGGCTTGGCTCGTGAGCGGTCTTATCGCAGCTTTTCTGCAATTTGATTGGTTTCCTTTTGACCGCTCAAGAACCGCTGAAAAGATTTTAAAAATCACGAAAAAATTGAGGATGTGTGCGCCATATAATAAAAGATGGTCGGTTTTTTACGGCAAACATTATCCTGCCCTTGGTCTTGGTCTGTACTGAAAGTCCGCGGGCAGGATAATTTTACCGTAAAGACCTCCCGCTCGGTCAACAAGTGTTTAATTATTCTACATCATAATATCTCTTGTGTATAAGAGGCAAGAGCTTTGAGTATGCTTTGCTGTTTGAGGAAGTAGTTGTAATAAAGAGGCTAAGTTCCCACGCAAAATGAAGATGTCTCCAGATATAGATTACATATGGTAATTGTCGATATCATTCTTATCCTGTATATCACTGATCATTCTTATGCTGTATATATTCTTAACCTGTTTTAGGCTGTAGATATTGTCCAGATAGTTACTATGGTTATTGTCTCGTTGTTTTTACTGGAAATTAGCTTGAGAATATTTGCATCAGGGTACGTTTTGCATGTAAAACCTTACGCATATGTTTTATTAACTAATAGTTGGAAGTTCGACTCAATGTGACTATTCAAAAATTAGTATAATTGATCTGTTTTATTAAGGATTAATTTCTCATTATTGACAGCGTTTTCTATTTTCTTCTTTAAATTCTTTCAGGGAACTTTTTTTTAAAAAATGGCTCGAGGTGTTTGATCTGGTTGTAATTCTAATCTCGTTTATCGTGACAATCATTTACCTTTCAGTGACATTTCATCGTAACAGTTATGCAAAGTAAGTAGAATTAAAAAGTTATTAGAAAACTATAATTTACCTGATATTAATTTTACTAACGTTTAACTAAACGTACTAACGTTTGTCGTTTCAATTCTAGACTCGTTGTTATTGGTCGTCTGATCAGAATTTTATTGTTTTTCCGCGTTGTTTCTGATAAAGAAAAGTTTGAAAGAGCATCTCGTCGCATGGTATGACATTCTATATGATTAAAGACTTATTAACCTTGAGCGAGGTCTTTGCCAGACGAAAGCAAAATGCTCTCCCGTACAGATTAAGCAAACGACGTTAATAAGGAATTTATTATATGGCTTTTCACGGTTCATTTTCTCTTTTTTAACGTTTTCGTCTTCAAATGTTGCCGTTTACCGTTAATTTGTTCGTTTTGATTCATGTTTACAGCAGTTAGGCATTAACTTGTTGTCTTTTTTCATAAATAGCTTTAAAAGCAATGCTAAATTACGCTCCAGCATATCTTATTTTTCAATCAAGATACGTCATACTTCCCTTTTATTTTCATGATTCATATATCAACTCAAAACGTTTTGCCGCCAAAAAGTGTATTAGTCTATTCTATATAGACAATTTTTCTCCATCTACTAAAATTTCACTCCTAAAAAATTTGTGTACTTCTCTCTTCCTTTCACTGTCCATTATTCTCTCCAGTTACGCACACAAATCGTTAAATTATTTTCATCTATAGCTTTTCTAGAATTATTCTTCGTGTTGTGTTTCGTCATTTACTTTGCTTATCGTACTTTTTTACCTTTAAGGACAGGATACAGGGTCTCAAATCCGCGCATTGTGTATCACAATTACTTTCATTTATTTTAATAATTCTAATAATTTATTAATAATACCAAACCCCAAAATTCGACACCCCCGAAAATAATAACCTGGAGCGATCTCTGATTGGTCAACAAATTAAAATAATTGTTTAAGAGCTCGTTCCAGGCTCTTATACATGAAAAATATTAATGGGTTCGATTCCCGGTTGGGCAGTCACTTTTTTCATATATGTATATTTGACCAAAAAATTAAATCCTCTCTAATATTAATTAATATATAATATATATATATATTATAGGTAATATCACTCGATCAAACTACATGTAGAAAGGATTTATGGTGAAGGAAAATTTCGAGTGTTGGAATACATTCATTTTAACACCACCATATATATACAGAACTCGTGACTGGGCTCTTGGCAACGGCTTCCGTAGCTCAGTGGTCAGAGCACTGCACTAGCATCGCAGGGTCGCGGGTTCAATTCCCAGCCGGAAGGCCTTAAAGTTGCATTTTTCGCAACTGGTCCCGGTTTGGTCTTAAAATGTATGTATTCCAACACTCGAAATTTTCCTTCACCATAAATCCTTTCTATATATATATTATATATATATATATATATATTTGCTTCCTTTTTTTACCGTCGATCAGTAATCATGCTCTACGCTTGTTTGACCTTATTTTATCTAAGACCCGTTTTTCTAGTCATATTACTTTTATTAGTCGTTGTTTATATCGGGGGTCATTCCCTACGGTTTTAGATCCTCTTTTGATTTATTGTCTTTTAATCTTCTGGCTATCGATCGTCGTTATGCCCATCACATATCAGCGGCTTGTTCGAGTCATTCCCGTCGTTTGATGCGTATCACTATTAAATCTATGTCCAGTAATTTACAACATACTGATGACGACATCTCGGGATGTAAGTCCTCTCTCTCCCAGGTCTGCCCACCTATTTTGTTTACCACTATCGTTCAACAAATTCGCATGTTAAATTGTAGACTCTATGTTTTTCTGAAAGACGTTAAGGCGTCCAAATTGGCCAAATTACTGGGTCCTTCCCCAAATCCCTCCCAGAGCACTAGTTCCTCCAACGAAGTCAATCGTCTAGTTTTCACTATTCCCTCTGATTAGAACCTATATATATATATATATATATATATATATATATATATGTACTATTTATAACATGAGCGGAAGTGTTGTATCGGATATACACGCTCGAGCCGAAGGCGAGAGATTGTATATCCGATACAACACGGACGCGAATGCGAAAGCATGTAAACACGGACGCCAATGCATGTAAACGTTCATATTCATCGAAAATCCTGAAGATATTAAATGATTTTGGCTGAGAAAATCGAACGAAAAGTTTATGTAAATCAGCAGAATTTTGTATCAGATACACAACCTCCGTCATGCCACTGATTTATTTTGTCTTTTCTTCGTGAATTATTAATGATTATATACAATAACCTGTTTATTATATTGCGCATTCTCATTAGTTGTTAGCCATGATCTATCAGAGGACAGATGCACTGCAGCCACGTCAGATCACGTAAGATCACGTCAGCCGACTGCTTTTGTCTTTTTCCATGACCTCCAAATCCCCAAGATCTTCAATAAACATTTTTTTAGGGTTTCTCTTCAATTTTTATTGTATAAAACAAATAGATTCCATTTTGCCGTTGTCTGTTCAGTTATAGATACACAGAAGATGTCAGAATGTGGTAAGAACATCCGTGACCCAGTCGACTATCGTCTCGTGGGCCACTTTTTCATGTGCCCTTACAGTTCTAACATTGAGATTAGATGTGCCACTGTCATGCATATTGCTATAACTTTTCACTAAGACCTAGTACCCAGCTGCAGAGTGCTTGCTCACAACCGTCACCTCTGTTTTGCACGTCAGACACTTTTAAATACCTCTGGTAACACAATAATCTTTGCACGAATGCAATGTTATTTATATATTTAAATTCATATTATTTTGAGCTATCTACATGTACCCAGCTTCTGAGTTCCTGCCTCAGCGCACTCGCATGAAATCGAACCCACAACCTTCAGATAATTACAAGTGAGATGCTCTAATGATTGAGCTAGACGGACTGAGATTGTAGAGGGAAGATCGTAATAAGTTCAGGTTTATTTTATGTGATATACATGCTTCTTCAGCGTGTCTCGATATCATCTTAAACGATGTTTTGAGTAGAATTACTGCTTGATGTTAACGACTATGATACGATGTGATTATGATAATCTCTCTGCAGGTTTCGCAAAATAAAAGAAGATACAGAAAAGATGGATTCGACCTTGACTTAACTTATGTAACAGGTACGATAGGTATATCTGTCTGCAAAAATACCCCCACCCAAAAGTAATCCTCCACGAAAATAAGCCCCAGTTAACTTTCACCTCATAGAAATGGAGAATGATGTAATTGTTTTAGTAAAAACTAACTTATGTTTACTGTCACCTCATAGAAATTAAGAATAATGTAATTGTTTTAGTAAAAACTAACTTATTTTAACTATCACCTCATAGAAATTGAGAATGATGTAATTGTTAAGTAAAAACTAACTTATGTAAACTATCACCTCATAGAAATTGAGAATGATGTAATTGTTTTAGTAAAAACTAACTTATGTTAACTATCACCTCATAGAAATTGAGAATAATGTATTTATTTTAATAAAAACTAACTTATGTTTACTATCACCTCATAGAAATTGAGAATAATATAATTGTTTTAGTAAAAACTAACTTATGTTAACTATCACCTCATAGAAATTGAGAATAATGTAATTGTTTTAGTAAAAACTAACTTATGTTAACTATCACCTCATAGAAATTGAGAATAATGTAATTATTTTAGTAAAAACTAACTTATGTTTACTATCACCTCATAGAAATTG
The DNA here is from genome assembly GCA_035772405.1 of Chrysogorgia sp. JL179-B06. NCBI lineage: Eukaryota > Metazoa > Cnidaria > Anthozoa > Scleralcyonacea > Chrysogorgiidae > Chrysogorgia > Chrysogorgia sp. JL179-B06. The sequence continues at coordinate 2,328,346 of JAYKKM010000334.1, forward strand.
AGAATAATATAATTGTTTTAGTAAAAACTAACTTATCTTAACTATCACCTCATAGAAATTGAGAATAATGTAATTGTTTTAGTAAAAACTAACTTATGTTAACTATCACCTTTTAGTAGAAATTGACAGGTGACTATAGAGTTTCTCGTGCCGTGATTGGTCGAGATGGACGACCTATTTTGTGATAGTCACCTCACGCGAGGTGACTATCACATTTTCAGCGATTTAAAAAATGGCGGCTTCTCGATTTATCGATATTACGTACGAAAAAGTGAATAAAATTAACGAAAATGCTATTCAAAAACAAACTAAAGAAGCAACCAAATATAGAGTGAAACGATTTCGAGGTAAGATATAAGAATTTCCCAAATTTCATAGCTAAACTCTTAGTGGTGGTGTCAACGTTACGGCAGTCGGCGACACGATAAAACAAGTAATTTTGTGAAAAAATCTTTATTTAACAGAATAGTTTGAACAACAAACATTTCAGACAACATTTGAAAGCTTATTAGCATGATTGTTGAAGAGATGAACAAATGCTTTTTCGATATTTTAACGACTCTGCCCGAAAAAAGACGGCAGTTTTTACAAAAAACAAGTTTGTTGTCAATCCGAGCTGCAGTCTTGACCGTCATCCTCGGCTCCGTACAACAAACAAACGTCAATCTGTGACAGTATTACTTATTCATTTCAGTGAGGCTAATAAAATACTAAGTTCCTACCTCGAGCTGCTCGTCAGTGAAGGAAAAATAGCGGTGAAAACGGTTCAGGAAAAAAACATTGACAGCCGCGAAACTATATCCAAAAATTGTACGAGACAGAATGCTGATACACAGAATTATCCCCGAGTTTTACTCGAAACAGCAAGGTTCTGTATCTCCATCTACGTTGGAAATCGGCCAAGAAAAAACAAACCAAATCTCCTGAAAAAAGTCATTGCTTCACCTGGTAAAAAATGCTGATTGACAAGGGAACTTCGAGCTGGACAAAAGTGAAGCAGGTTTTGTACATGTACTAACCAAGCAAAAACAAGTTCCGTCTGGATCTTTCAACAGTTGCTCGTTTATGTTAACTCAATCTTTAACTCAGTCTTACACTCTGTAGTTTCTGCTTGATCTGACAGCAAAATCGCTTTTTTAAGCACATTTTGGCCTCCACTTGCAAGAGTATAGCACGTTCGTATGTTGTTCGTTTTAATATTCTGTTGAATGTTGATTACGTAAAATCATGTGATCTCACGATGCGCGACTTCCGGAAATAAAAAAATAAAATAATTAAAACATTTCCCCTTGCTTTCTTTCAGTTGTTTCTCTCTGATAGTCACCTGTGAATTTCTACTAAAACAATTAGTCACCTCAGTCTCGGTGATTATCGGTGATATTTACCTCGCCGCTTCGCGGCTCGGTAAATATTCACCGATAATCACCTCGACTTCGGTGACTAATTGTTAAATAGAAATTGAGAATGTAATTGTTTTAGTAAAAACTAACTTATGTTAACTATCACCTCGTAGAAATTGAGAATAATGTAATTGTTTTAGTAAAAACTAACTTATGTTTACTGTCACCTCATAGAAATTGAGAATGATATAATTGTTTTAGTAAAAACTAACTTATGTTAACTATCACCTCATAGAAATTGAGAATAATGTAATTGTTTTAGTAAAAACTAACTTATGTTTACTGTCACCTCATAGAAATTGAGAATGATATAATTGTTTTTAGTAAAAACTAACTTATGTTAACTATCGCGCGATCACCTCATAGAAATTGAGAATAATGTAATTGTTTTAGTAAAAACTAACTTATGTTAACTATCACCTCAAAAACTAACTTATGTTAACTATCACCTCATAGAAATTGAGAATAATGTAATTGTTTTAGTAAAACTAACTTATGTTTACTATCACCTCATATAAATTGAGAATAATATAATTGTTTTAAGTAAAAACTAACTTATGTTAACTATCACCTCATAGAAATTGAGAATAATGTAATTGTTTTAGTAAAAACTAACTTATGTTAACTATCAACTCATAGAAATTGAGAATAATGTAATTGTTTTAGTAAAAACTAACTTATGTTTACTGTCTCCTCATAGAAATTGAGAATGATATAATTGTTTTAGTAAAAACTAACTTATGTTAACTATCACCTCATAGAAATTGAGAATAATGTAATTGTTTTAGTAAAAACTAACTTATGTTAACTATCACCTCATAGAAATTGAGAATAATGTAATTGTTTTAGTAAAAACTAACTTATGTTTACTATCACCTCATAGAAATTGAGAATAATATAATTGTTTTAGTAAAAACTAACTTATGTTAACTATCACCTCATAGAAATTGAGAATAATGTAATTGTTTTTAGTAAAAACTAACTTATGTTAACTATCACCTCAAAAACTAACTTATGTTAACTATCACCTCATAGAAATTGAGAATAATGTAATTGTTTTAGTAAAAACTAACTTATGTTTACTATCACCTCATAGAAATTGAGAATAATATAATTGTTTTAGTAAAAACTAACTTATGTTTACTATCACCTCATAGAAATTGAGAATAATATAATTGTTTTAGTAAAAACTAACTTATGTTAACTATCGCCTGATAGAAATTGAGAATGATGTAATTGTTTTAGTAAAAACTAACTTATGTTTACTATCACCTCATAGAAATTGAGAATAATATAATTGTTTTAGTAAAAACTAACTTATGTTAACTATCACCTCATAGAAATTGAGAATGATGTAATTGTTTTAGTAAAAACTAACTTATGTTAACTATCACCTCATAGAAATTGAGAATGATGTAATTGTTTTAGTAAAAACTAACTTATGTTTACTATCACCTCATAGAAATTGAGAATGATGTAATTGTTTTAGTAAAAACTAACTTATGTTAACTATCACCTCATAGAAATTGAGAATAATGTAATTGTTTTAGTAAAAACTAACTTATGTTAACTATCACCTCATAGAAATTGAGAATGTAATTGTTTTAGTAAAAACTAACTTATGTTTACTATCATCTCATAGAAATTGAGAATAATGTAATTGTTTTAGTAAAAACTAACTTATGTTAACTATCTAGAAATTGAGAATAATGTAATTGTTTTAGTAAAAACTAACTTATGTTAACTATCACCTCATAGAAATTGAGAATGATGTAATTGTTTTAGTAAAAACTAACTTATGTTAACTATCACCTCATAGAAATTGAGAATAATGTAATTGTTTTAGTAAAAACTAACTTATGTTTACTATCACCTCGTAGAAATTGAGAATGATGTAATTGTTTTAGTAAAAACTAACTTATGTTAACTATCACCTCATAGAAATTGAGAATGATGTAATTGTTTTAGTAAAAAACTAACTTATGTTTACTATCACCTCGTAGAAATTGAGAATGATGTAATTGTTTTAGTAAAAACTAACTTATGTTAACTATCACCTCATAGAAATTGAGAATAATGTAATTGTTTTAGTAAAAACTAACTTATGTTAACTATCACCTCATAGAAATTGAGAATGTAATTGTTTTAGTAAAAACTAACTTATGTTTACTATCATCTCATAGAAATTGAGAATAATGTAATTGTTTTAGTAAAAACTAACTTATGTTAACTATCTAGAAATTGAGAATAATGTAATTGTTTTAGTAAAAACTAACTTATGTTAACTATCACCTCATAGAAATTGAGAATGATGTAATTGTTTTAGTAAAAACTAACTTATGTTAACTATCACCTCATAGAAATTGAGAATAATGTAATTGTTTTAGTAAAAACTAACTTATGTTTACTATCACCTCGTAGAAATTGAGAATGATGTAATTGTTTTAGTAAAAACTAACTTATGTTAACTATCACCTCATAGAAATTGAGAATGATGTAATTGTTTTAGTAAAAACTAACTTATGTTTACTATCACCTCGTAGAAATTGAGAATGATGTAATTGTTTTAGTAAAAACTAACTTATGTTAACTATCCAACCTCGTTCCCAGGGCATTTTGCCTCCACGGTGGAAGGTCGGCGAAAATGGCCCTGGGATCGGCTGGTCACATGACACCCAGAATTTCTGGGTGTTTAGATATGATAATTGTTGTGGTCTTTGTCCATTGCCTTTGTCTACTTTGTTGACCTGAATAATTGAGAAATATTCAATGCTCTTCAGAGTTGTTCATGACAGCGTTCGTCGGCATAAAAGCAGCTAACAAGCTTAATAATGCACCAACATCCATGGTTATCTCTTACAAAAGGTATGAAGAAGCATATATCCAATTTAGCGAAAGCTATCATTTTAATTTGCTGTAAAATTTGAAGACAGCATTCAGATTTAGATGAATAAATTATACTCGCTGAATTAATTGAGTTTTATGACAAGCCAATCGCATTATAGAATGGACCAGCCGATCGCAGGGCCATTTTCGCCGACCTTCCGCCGTGGAGGCAAAATGCCCTGGGTACGAGGTTGGTTAACTATCACCTCATAGAGATTGAGAGTAATGTAATTGTTTTAATAAAAATTAACTTATGTTTGTTATTTTGCGACGTTTTTTTTGCTAAAAACTCATCATTATCACGTCAATATTAGAGTACGTTTTTACTAATAGGGATTAGTATAATTTTTGAGCTTAAACGAGTTCTGATTGGCAGACTGGCCAGTAACTCTGAGACGAGACTATCACATCACTAGAAATCATACTTGAAAAAGTCTTGTAACCAGACTGAATTTATTCGTTCCAGTCCCCTCTCGGAATCATCATTTTGATGCATGTATGATTTCTAAAACATGACGAATTTTTTTTCAAAATGGCGACTATATTATTATAACTAAAAAATCGTCGAAAAGGCTCAAAAACTTAGCATAAAGTCATTGTATATACTATATATTAGATTTCTCTCAAGATAGAATTGTCTAAGGGTAAGGAATTGGTTTATCGTATAATTATTTGTATTTTTACGTTGGTTTTGATCGTTAGTGTGTTTTTGAAAGCTGTCGAGCGTGACGAAAACATCGAGCATTGGATTTACAAATTTTTCAAACTGTCTGTTTAAAACTTCTCAATTGAATATTCTCTTCAAGCCTGAAATTATACTAAAACAATTAGTCACCTCAGTCTCCTCTTAAATTATACTAAAACAATTAGTCACCTCAGATTATTCACCGATAATCGAGGTGATTATCGGTGTGATTCGTGGTGATTATCGAGGTGATAATCGAGGTGATTATCGACTTCAGTGACTAATTGTTTAAATAGACGGTGAATATTAAGTACAGTGGATTGTACATTTCATTTCCATTCCATAGTGTATTGTGTTCTATACCTGTATGTGGTGTTCAGAGTTCAGAGCACAATTCTGGACGCAAAATCCTATCCAATAATAAGCCCAAGCTATTTTTAAACGCAACCTCCCCTTCAAAAATAAGGCCTCCGAATATAATTCCAATAAGAAGATCATTTGAACAAATATAAGCCCAGGGCATATTTTTGGAAGTTTACGGTATATACAAAGATGAGCCGCATAAAGGCATAGCGGAGCTTAATTGATTTTGTAGTTAACCTGTAGTGTTATCCAAATCGTTGTTGTTTTCTTTCTTTCTGTTTCTCAAATTTTAGAGTCAGTAGTTGCAATGTCATTCCCATCATCAGGAAAGTACACGATATACAGGAATCCCATATCAGTAAGTTATTATAATTAAAATAATAATTAGCAATGTTTATCAATATCATACTGATAAATAGCAATGTAAATAAACAATTGCTGGATGACGGACGCAAAATTTCGATGTATTTTCTCAACCGCTTACTCCTAAGGAATCTCTGCCTGCTTTTTCTTCAAGTTGTGTTGTTTACGAATTTAAATGCGAGTGTAGATTTTCGCTATGTAGGCGGAACATCTTATAAAGATTAAGTGACAGGATCAAACAACACTACAGGCCGATATCGCTACTATCTCTCGTATCTAAAGTAATGGAGCGTTGCGTATTCAACGTAATTAAGAAACGCGTTTTCAGCTTGATCGATATAGTCACCTACACGTGTTCATGTTGCTCAACTCATCCGGTTTTTGACTATATAGGCGCTCAACATGATGGCAGAGGGCAAATAGATATTATATGCCTAGATATGTGGAACGTTTTTGATGAAGTAAGCCATGTGAAACTTGTCCAAATATTACGGAGGTAGCTGGAGGCAAGCTGTTACAGTGGTTCGAATCCTATACCTGCGGAATCACCGTCAATGGGTGACAGTCCTTGGTGCCACATCAAAAGCTGTGCCACATCACATTCAGTGACATCAGGTGTACCACAAGGCTCAATCCTGAAACCGTTCTTGTTTCTTCTATACATAAACAAATTACCAGACGCTGTAGCTTCAAGCAAAATCGCCGCTTTCGCTGACTACGCGAAGATCGTCAAGGTGATAAAGTCCTTTTATGATGCTATATACATGCTACAGGACGACCTCTAATTCCAAATCTACCTCTGACGATCTCATTGACCAAATGCAAGTTCCAGCGGATATTACAATACACTGTACTGCAATACACTGTACTGTACCGTGCCGTGCTGTACTGTTGTACTAATTCTATTGTTTTACTTCAGAATAATTTATCTCAATGACTTTTATCTTTTTTAGGAAGTTGTACGGTTTTTGATACGAGACATCCTGGGCATTACAAAATATATAATTTATGCAGTAAGTCATAATTACTAATTGTTAATCCCTAGTGTGACAAATTAAAATAAACTACCTAAATTATTATACTCTTTCTTATCAGGTGAAAAAGGATATGATCATTCTTTGTTCCATAATCAAGTCTATCGACTTGATGATTGATGATCATAATGTTCCAAAGTTAAGGTATCACAAATTGTTTTATTTTCTGTATATAGTCTTATTAAATAATCTATTCAATACGATTAAATTGGTTTTCTTTGTTTTTCCCCGCGGATTTATCCCACAATAATAATAATAATAATAATAATAATAATAATAATAATAATAATAATAATAATAATAATAATAATAATAATAAAAGAGGTAAAATCAGTACAGCCTTAGCCTGGTTTATATGATGCCTTCAAAATGGATTAAAAATAAATATTAGCTACAGAGAAATATAAAGATAGCTAAAATTAGGTTTGCAATTTAAAACTATTAACTGTTGGTTTCATAACGTTGTAGAAGTGAATCTAAAAGAGTTTTCTATGATAACTTGAAACATAAAGTGTGTTATCTAAGGCAGTACGCGTTTGCCTTGAGTGGATGTCCTTTACAAAGCTAAAAATATATGTCATATATTCTAGGGATAGTTAATTAAACGACAAATAAATTAACCGACACTTAAAATAATCGATACGCTGCCAAATTGTCAACCATTAGAGTTTGTGAACAGTTGCAGGGTAAATGAAATGTCACGTGGACGTTTAATGTCTAATATAGATCTTCCGAACTGTTTTCTGGGTTTTGTGGATTCTTTACAAATCCTATTCATAAAAACTGTGAGCAGATATCATTTTTGAGAAGTGAAAATATAATTTATATCTCCACATGTGAAGTTATCATCATGGCTATTTTATCGATTTCAATATAATAAACAGAACATTAGATGACCGCTTGGAGATACGAATTTTATCTTCTCGTCTTGATAATATTTCTCATTCGTTTCCTTCGTTCACTCTCGTGAGGTCAAGTAATGTCCTCTATTTCTTAAAATGTCTTGTCTAAAAGTTTATTTATAGGGCTCTAAATATTCATTTTCATGTTTTATAGTTCTCCTATGATCAAATTGTTGGTGTTCCACATTTTTACATATTTATAAAGAGCATACTCTTACTTCTTATTTTACTTTCCAAACTTCAAGAAATTACGAGCATAAAAATCACCTTTTTCGACTGTTTTTATATTTCCGGAAATGACGTCAACGACTCAAATGCCCAATGCTTATCGTCATAACCCAGTATCCATGGCTTATCGTCCTTTGAGGAACTATTCTATATAATGCTCTACATTTCGTAAAATATATATAAGGAAAACCACGGAAGCAAGCCAAACATCACCAAACTTGCTACGCTGTTGAGGCTTGACGTCACACATGCTTTGACACCACGGGCTCGTTAAGAACAAGCTTTGGCAATGGCGAACAAAGTTTCGGCAAGAGGTTAAATTTCTTTTGATAGAACGTTTGTTGTTTATCTTTTTTGGTAAATGTGAACATTTATTAATCTAAAATTATATTCCATGATAACATATGGGAGGAATCAATTCTCATATTTCGTCTTAGGGACACTTTAAGACTTCATTTACACGGGTCCGAACGAATTCGAGAACTGTCCGGTTCTACCCGTTTATACGGAACCGGTCACTTTCCGGTCATTTGCGTTGAAGTGTTTATACGGTACCGGATGAATTGTAGTCCTTGTTATCGTGCGCATGAATGGTTAATTGAATTAACACAGTCGTCGCTGCCAGTAAGGCAAGAAGCGCTGATGTTACTCAGGTAGTTCTCTTCTCACCCTGAGAAGCTTCAGAAAAATATGCCAAACATCAAATATACTAGACTGTCCCTATGACGGGTGTATACTTCATGTTAGTAACCCTATGATGACAATATTCTTCTCATACCCAATCCTCTACCGTTACGGTGTTTACACGATACTGTGCAAGTTTGGAACCGGGCAGGTCAAAAACTATACCTACCTTTTTAAGTTCTCGAATTCGTCCGGTTCCGTGACGTTGGTCCAGTGTAAACGGAAGGCGGAACCGTGCAAATTTCGTTACGGTTCGGAATACGTCCTGACCTGTGTAAACGGGCTCTCTGTTTGTTTTTATTTTCCAGGAAATGTTTTATCAGTATTTTAAATAATTCATTTTCAGGGAATTGGTAGATTTTTGTTATGATGTACAAGCATGGTTAGCCAATGATTCTGAGAATATCATTGCCATACACTGCAAAGGAGGAAAAGGTGGGACTAGAAGAATTTGATCTTGATAGAATTTCCTGGAATTATTGGACACTAATAATAATTGATCTCTAGTGTTTTGCTGTTTCTTCACATAATTATTCTCATCTTGTAATATATTATACTGCATAAAACTTTCTTTAATTGAGACAGGCCGTACAGGAACCGCTGTTTGCTCTTTGGCTTTTAGCCTGTGGGAGATTTCGGGTATCAAAGGCACGTATTTGGCATTTTACATCGATTGCATAAAAGTTTGTTTTTTGTTGGGTTTTTATCTGTATTTGAATTATCTGTCCTTCAATTATAACTGTTTTAAAATGTCCCTTCTTTTTATTCAGGAAAGTTTGGATTACTTTGGACATCGTCGCACTGATTTAAAAGTAGGAACGACATTTCAAGGAGTTGAAACTCCAAGTCAGGTTTGTTTTGTTTCGTTTATACTATAACACGATGAGCCCGGAGAAAGTGTGTAATTTTGCGCTTTGTGCATTGTGGGACATGTACCTCAATAATTGAGGTGACTGTCCCATAATGCCTTGCGGTCAACCTCGGAAAACTAGCTATCGACCAGCCTGCGACAAGATAATCTTTGAGAAATTTAACTCAGATTGTTTATGTAACTCGGCGCTGAAACAGAGGATACATTCAAGTTTTGTATTCAGGCGAACTATTCTTGGATTTAAAACTATTCATTTTCTTCTTCCAAAATAGAATTCCGTTTCAAATAGATCAAAATATTTATCGCCATGATTTGAATAAAAACGTGTTCGCTGACAGCAGTCTTGAGTTCAAGTGATTCTCTGACCGTGTATCCATAGAAACAACCTCATTAATCAACCAATCACAGTAAAGTATCTATGAACACATCCCGTCACACTTTGCGAGCATAAATTACACACTTTCTCCGGGCGCGTCTTCTAATGGTACAGTAAGTTTGTTTCGTGCACGACTTTTCAACCAATATATTTTAAAGTAACGAAAACTATTCACTCTTGTCAACGACAGACCTGGAAACAGGGTTCGAATTAACAGATAGCGAATCGCGATTCGCTATCTGTTTTTGGCATTTCGCTATTCATTTCAAAATTATGAAAAATTATGAAAAATTATTTAACTTGAGAACATTTCATTCTTGAGGCTCAAATTATGACGTGCAACGACTTGCGAAAGGTCAAGGGTCGTCTATCCTTATATGGTGTTGTTTACGACTTTCAATTTTAGTGAAAGCATGGTGTGAAAGTTATATTTTCATTTTGTAAGTTTGACGAACGTTCAAACAATAGTAATGAGCTCTAAAGGGAAAGATCATAAAGCAGCACTTAAAACTGTGCAGCGTTGGGAAAAAGATTTTGGTTGTGAGTTCAATTATGATGTGGAAGGCGGTTTGGTTGTGCGACTAAGATGCAAAGTGTGTACGAAATGGGAGAATCGTATAAACAGCACAAAGAATTTCTCTACTACATGGATCCACCCCGGTTCGGAGTCAGTGAAAAAACATTCTGTTCAAGTGCACATAAACAGCACTTCACACTTGGAGGCGAAGCGATTGGAGAACAAGACCGAAATGGGAATTGAAGTGTACATGAGTCATGTTGTGGATGAAACCCCTATTGGTCGACATTTTAAAAATATGTGCACGCAAGATCGAGAGTCTTTAAGAGTTAAGTTCAATTCAGCCTATTACCTCGCAAAGCAGGAGAGACCTTTCACTGATTTTCCAGAACTGTTGAAAACTTCAGTCAAAAAATAAAGTTATGGATATAGGAGAAAGTTACACAACGGATCGAGCAGCCGTCAAATTTGTTAATGTGATAGGAGAAGTAATCAGAGAAAGTCTAAACGCTGACTTAGCAAAGGCTCGTTATTACTCCATTCTGAACGACGGCAGCACTGATGTGAGCACGACTGAACAGGAATTGGTATATGTATTATTCCTCCAAGATGGAACACCAGTCATCAAATTTATGGGAGTTGAATCACCAGCGCAAGCTGATGCTGAAGGATTACGAACTGCCATCGAGACTTCCTTTAGCCGACTTGGTATTTCTCGCTTTCCTGATCGCCTTGTTGGTCTCAAACGCAGACGGAGCGAGTGTTAATATGGGCGTACATGCTGGGCTTGGTGCAAAAGTTCGTGAAACAGCACCTTGGCTTGTTTTGGTTCACTGCTTCAACCATCGTATTGAACTTGCTATCAAAGATGCATTTGACGCTTCAGCATTTTCAAAAATTGACCAGATGCTTCGAGTACTTCATTCGCTTTACAACGGCAGGCCCGAAACGCTATCGCGAACTGAAACAATTAGCGGAGGCTTGGCAGACGTCTATACCAAAACCGACAAAGGCAACTGGCACACGCTGGATTGAGCACAAAGTCAAACGCAATGAAAATAGCATTAGAACATTATGGAGCATTTCTCAGCCACATCGAGTCACTTTCGCAAACCGATTCAAATCCAGCCAAACGAGCAGAGTTGAAAGGTTACCTAAACAAATGGAAAGATGCTACATATCCTATTTATCTGGCTATTTTACTTAGACATCCTTTCTCCCATCCGTCGTTTAAGTTTGGGCTTCCAGCAAGAATTGCACGATCCAGTCAAAAGCGGTCCGTAGAATTAAAGAGTTTTCCTGGACTATGGTGAAATTACGTGCGTTGATCGACAAGTCACTCAACGAACCAGCTAGGTTGCACGAATGTCTTCAGGGTGTCCCATTCTACTACCGCCTTGTCAACATCGCAACCATTTTTGTCAAGAAGATTCTTGAACAAATCTAACAAACTCAGTCACTGGACCATCGCCAAATGAAATGTCACCATCTGATTCTGATTCTTTTGGCCATAACTGAACATCCAAAATTGAAGTGACATGCATGGGTGAAAAACCGCGGATGCTTGCAAATCTTGAAAGCGCTTTTTCCATGCTCGAAAACAATTTGGGTTATCGTTTCAAGCATATTTATTCGGGACATCGTTATTAGCAACGTTGAATCTGGAGAGTGAAATGCCTTTGATAAACTGTTTCATCATTTTCGCCTGTTTCAAGTTCAGCATGCAAGCATTCGTTTGTAATGAGTAAGTCTACTATGGTTTCAAAACAACAAAGAAATAACCTATTTGGAAGTCTGGAAACGTGTTTTGACAAACGACTCGGTCAAAACAGAGTGTGAAAACATTCTTCACCTAGTTGAAATTTTACTTATAACTCCATTCACAAATGCAAAGGTCGAAAGAATGTTTTCACGGCATGAATCGCGTTAAGACAGATTGGAGAAATCGACTGAATCGATATACACTTGACGACTTGCTACGAATTAGCGAAGATGGCCCAACGCTAGACGACTTCAATCCCGATGTTTGCAATAGACAAGTGGTTCACCGACAAGGTACGAAGGTTGAAGACAGGAAGACACAACTATCCTGCTAAGAGAAAAAGGACAGCAGATGGGAACGCTGTAGCAAGTACAGAAACTGTAGATATTGCTGAATTTGTCCTATCTGACTTGGAATCGCCATCAAGTGATGGAGATGACTCTTGAGCAAATGAAATTAAACAGTTCTACTGACTACTATAGTCTATACAATATATTATAGTTATACTGTATAACTTATACACGTGTTTTCAGTTTCAAACGTACATTTTTGCTTGAAAATTCAAGCCGCTTTTATATCAACTTCCGTGATTTTCCATGTTTTAACACTTTTCTATAAAATGCATTCTAATTATAGTATGAGCACTGTCAAGAAAACCGGTTTAATAGCAATTATTAAAGCATGTTTGATACTTTGATGTTTCACTTTTGCCGTGCTTCGCTGTGTTTATTTTGTTTTGTTTGCTCTAATTTAGGATAAAATGATTTTCAACTATTTTAGAAAGTGCGCAAAATTTATTTGCTGATAATTACACAACTGCAAGTAGTTTATATCGTAACATGGCCGCTTTGCCAGCGCGGCCGTAATGGAAAATGGCCTTTAATCACTACGTAAAAAATTCGCTATTCACTTTATATTTACAAGAACACTAGGTACAAATTCGCTATTCACTTCTAAATATTTTAATTCGAACCCTGCCTGGAAATAATTCCAACCTTTCTTAAGGACCAAATAATTTCTTCGAAAACATGGTGGTCGCACTACGTTTCGCAGGACTAAAAGTCTAAAACAATCGTTAATAAAGCCGTGCCTAGCAATTTACTAGTAGTGTTTGAGATGGTGAAAGATGATGTCATTAATTAAACATACCACTTAATTCATGCTGAGTCCTCTTGCTAGAACATAATTTCTGGGTATGAGATTGTGGTAGAGAACTTCGCCGCAATCTATTAGTAGTATAATGATTTTTGTTAACCAGTTTTTCCAGATTTTTTCACAGGAACAGGAAATCCAGCTTCAAACTTTGAAAACTTTCCTATTTTTTACTTTCTATTGCATAGAGTCGTTATGTTGGGTATATGGAAAAAATAATATATGAGTGGAATTGGAAGACGCCTGAGGATATTGCTATGAAAAATAAATGAAATTCAAATTGAAGGCATTAACAGTAAGTTTCCTTTTCGTAAACGTTCTTTGCCATCACAGATGCAGGTCTTTGTCATCCTTATAACGTCGAAATCCAGGAAAAAAACCTGAGACCAAATTTCTGTTGAAAGTCTAATTCAGTAACACTAACCCTCGTAAAAATTTTAATACTAACCCTATTTTAATTCTAACCCTATTTTAATACTAACCCTATTTTAATTCTAACCTTATTTTTAATAGTAACCCCCCTAATTTTAATATTAGCCCTAAAAAGAAAGAAAATGAAGAACGAAGAAAAATTAACGAGAAATACAAATACAAAAGTAATCTTACAAAAACTTGTAGTCACGGCATTTTTTACTAACAAAGGTTAGAAAGATGGCAAAGACCATCTGGGATGACAAATAGCGTTTACGAAGAGCGAAACAATGTATATTTGATAGTTGAATATTTGATAGTTGAATATTTGATAGTTGAATATTTGATAGTTGAATATTTGATAGTTGAATATTTGATAGTTGAATATTTGATACTGAAATATTTGATACTGGAATATTTGATACTTGAATATTTGATAGTTGAATATTTGATAGTTGAATATTTGATACTTGAATATTTGATACTTGAATATTTGATACTTGAATATTTGAATACTTGAATATTTGATACTTTTACGAAGAGCGAAACAATGTATATTTGATAGTTGAATATTTGATAGTTGAATATTTGATAGTTGAACATTTGATAGTTGAATATTTGATAGTTGAATATTTGATAGTTGAATATTTGACAGTTGAATATTTGACAGTTGAATATTTGATAGTTGAATATTTGATAGTTGAATATTTGATTCGAATATTTGATACTTGAATATTTGATACTTGTATATTTTGATAGTTGAATATTTGATTCGAATATTTGATACTTGAATATTTGATACTTGTATATTTGATACTTGAATATTTGATACTTGAATATTTTGATACTCGAATATTTGATACTTGAATATTTGATACTTGAATATTTGATACAGGTAGTTGAATATTTGATAGTTGAATATTTGATAGTTGAATATTTGATAGTTGAATATTTGATACTCGAATATTTGATACCCGAATATTTGATACTCGAATATTTGATACTTGAATATTTGATACTTGAATATTTGATACTTGAACAGTTGATACTTGAATAGTTGATACTTGAATAGTTGATACTTGAATAGTTGATACTTGAATATTTGATAGTTGAATATTTGATACTTGAATAGTTGATACTTGAATAGTTGATACTTGAATAGTTGATACTTGAATAGTTGATACTTGAATATTTGATACTGGAATATTTGATATTTGATTACTTGAATATTTGATACTCGAATATTTTGATACTTGAATATTTGATACTTGAATATTTGATAGTTGAATATTTGATAGTTGAATATTTGATACTCGAATATTTGATACTCGAATATTTCATACTTGAATATTTCATACTTGAATATTTGATACTTGAATAGTTGATACTTGAATAGTTGATACTTGAATAGTTGATACTTGAATAGTTGATACTTGAATATTTGATACTGGAATATTTGATATTTGATACTTGAATATTTGATACTCGAATATTTGATACTTGAATATTTGATACTTGAATATTTGATACTTGAACAGTTTGATACTTGAATAGTTGATACTTGAATAGTTGATACTTGAATAGTTGATACTTGAATATTTGATAGTTGAATATTTGATACTTGAATAGTTGATACTTGAATAGTTGATACTTGAATAGTTGATACTTTGAATAGTTGATACTTGAATATTTGATACTGGAATATTTGATATTTGATACTTGAATATTTGATACTCGAATATTTGATACTTGAATATTTGATAGTTGAATATTTGATAGTTGAATATTTGATAGTTGAATATTTGATACTCGAATATTTGATACTCGAATATTTGATACTTGAATATTTGATACTTGAATATTTGATACTTGAATAGTTGATACTTGAATAGTTGATACTTGAATAGTTGATACTTGAATAGTTGATACTTGAATATTTGATACTGGAATATTTGATATTTGATACTTGAATATTTGATACTCGAATATTTGATACTTGAATATTTGATACTTGAATATTTGATACTCGAATATTTCATACTTGAACATTTGATACTTGAATATTTGATACTTGAATATTTGATACTCGAATATTTGATACTTATTTGATACTTGGATATTTGATACTTGAATATTTGATACTCGAAGTTTCACAAACCAAAACGTTTCAGTGCAGTGTCTGTGTTGAAATCAACAGTTATCGTGGCTCCCCGAATTAATATCGTTGTGAACACGTTAAAATGGCGCGGTGTTTTTTAACAGAACTTGGTTCATTCTCTTTGTTTTGAAGAATTATTTTGTTTAAAAGACGTCGACGTTCAGGTTGCCGTTGTAGATCTCAAGATCCCTAACGACGAGACGAATTTCAGTATTAATGCCAATTATTTATGCCCAGCATTTTTGCGTGTGTCACACGATTAATATTTTAAGTACCGAAATTTGGGGGTCATTGTGTATTTGTGATAATCTCTGCCGAGACCCAATAATCATATACTTCATTCTCCAGAATTGCCAATATTTAACAATTATATCATGAGCTCATAGCCTCATGGAGTCGTATATGAGCTCATAGTTGACGACGCGCGAAGCGCCCAGCTGCATGGCTATATGTTTCTCATATACTGTACGACGAGAGAGAAATGGTGTAATTGTTTTTATAACATAGACAACTCGTAGTTTTTGTAGGTGTTCCTTGCTCATTCACTTTAATAACCATTTTGGGTTTTTGCCATTACTAATAGGATATGAACTGTTAGCTTGCTAGTATAAGAACCAATCAGATTGCAGTATAGCTCATATAATCAGGGATAATTTGTTTCCTAACAACCAACGATACAAATTTTTCAAATCATTTAATTAAATTGGGATATCTTCCATGGAATGTTGTTAAATTGGTATCGCCACCATTTGGTGTTATTGGTTTGTTTTCTTTTTTGCTAAGGTATTGGAAATGGTGATGGGAGTGATTTACGTTTTGAAATTATTGTTGATGGTAAAGTTGCTCTGGAAAAAAAACATTAAAAAACCAGATGGCAAGCAGGTACGGTATATTTGCAAAACAATGACGATGCACTACTTAGGGGTACGATGCACTATATATATATATTGGAGGTAAGCTTCTCCAAGAAACCGCCGAAGCTTATCCCCTCGCAAGGGAGGGTGATAATCACGCCGCTGCGGGGATCCATTTCTCACGAAACATTTGTATATATAAGTGTAAAGTGGTAGGTCCAACTCTTTATAAGGAAAAAGTCATTTTAGGTGATCCGTTTGAATCGGACCATAAACAGGTTTTTACGAAGGTTATGCACGTTTGCGTAAGATAATAGCCACGTATGTAATGTGCTTGGACTAGGTAATTCTAAATCTGTTTTCAGAATTGAAAACGGTTAAAGATTCACCGAGATAACGTTCAAAATAATACACGACGAACCGGGCCGCCTGATTGCCGATTATAAATTTCTAAGTACATAACATGTTTTTACGAAGAGTATGCACGTTCTCATAATATAGTAGAACACGTCTGTTATGTATTTAGACTCGGTAATTCCAAATCTGTTTTCAGAATTGAAAACGGTTAAATATTAACCGAGATAACATTCAAAATTTACCTGAATAGAAAACACCTTTTAGTCCGATTTGTGATAAACAAAACATGGTGTGTGAGGTCAGGGGACCAGTTATGGGAAAATCCCGCAGGGGTAGGAGGGATAGAATAGGCGAGCGAGGGGTTATTGCGGAACGTATTTCTAGTTTGGTAGGACTTTTCGAGGATACGAACTTGTGTGCCATCCACGCAAAGCAAGTGACTATTATGCCAAAAGACATCCGGCTTGCCCGCCGAATCCGTGGTGAACGTGGCTAAATCTTGCAAATACTTCCAGATACTTCCACTTTTTCTTATTTGACTATGTGCTGTTAATACCATACAGCTTGAGGTCATCCATGTACAGTAGATGGTTAGTCTTTTTCTCTCGACCCTTAAATTCATAACCCGCTTTGATAAGCAATCTCCTTGAAATATACCTCTTCTAATCTTCACATTGACACAAACTCCACAAGCTGTCAACCATGTTTCCCATTTCGTTATACTATTACAAATGAATTGTTCCACATTTCTTGCAATGTCCAACATTTTCAAACATTCTTCAATCCAGGAGTGTGGTACCATGTCATAAGCTTTGCGATAGTCTACCCATGCCATTGCTAGGTTAATATGCCTTCTCATCCAGTCCTTAAGAATCAACTTATCAATAAGTAACTGATCTTTAGTTCCTCTACTTTTTCTTTTGCAGCCTTTTTGTTCATTTGGTACAATTTCGTTACTTTCTATGAAACCTACATATTTTCAGCAATAATGCCAGTTATTAGTTTCCACATCAACGGTAGGCATAATATATGTCTGAAATTGTCTGCAACATTGCCTCTTTCGGGGTTCTTCAGGCAAAACACTGTTCTGCCACTCGTCTTCCACTCCGAAAGATCTGCATCTTCATTCAGTAATTTTTTTACATGCTCTGCTTTTCTCTGATGGCACGCTGTTAATTTCTTGATCGAAAACCAAATTGTCTTACTTTCTTAAAATGTTTTATCTTCTTTTGATCCACATTGAACAGTCTGTTCTGTCGATATTGCTTAATTATTTACACGTATCTGTTTCACCTTTGCATTCTGGGCGACTACCCTCTGCTTCAGTTCCTCCAACACAACAGTCAATTCTTTTCCTTTGATATTATATTTTCTTTCCAACATCTTATTCTTTCCTTATTTATTATTTGTCTTCTTCGCACAACTTGATGTTCGGTTGGTGTTCATCAGTGCCAGCTGTCTACACCAGTAGACTAAGGTGACACTGGGTTGTATTATTATTATTATTATTATTATTATTATTATTATTATTATTATCAATTATCGAGAGACGGCGAGAGAGACGGCGCTGTCATGGCCTCGACAGGAACACGGCGAAAAATGAATAACAAGATTCAATGGACGGATAAAATGAATGATGATTTACTAGAATGCAAGCAGAAAGCTCTTGTATCGACTAAGTCGAGCAACCCTCCGCGATTTGACTCGGGAAGGAAAAAAGGCTACATGGCTGTAATGAAAGATCTGTGGGAAACAATAGGGTATAACGGGCTTGGTTTGTCCGGTCAGAATCTTCGCGACCAGGCTCAGAGACTCGAGAAGATGCAAGAAAAGAGAGGGGAAGTCGTCCGCAAGGATATTGGATGTGAAAGTACAGGGAAAAATATGGATGAATTGGAAAATTCGCAAAATAACAACAGTTTGTGATCTACAAGCAGAAGTAAATTTGCATATGCAAAATTACAACAGCTGTGATTTTCAAGCAGAAGCGAATTTGCATACAGAAGACGTGACAACAAAGTCTAACTCCGTCCCCATGAGACCAATTAACTGCCCTGTCAAAGAAGCGCTCGAATTAACAACAGCGAATACAAAAACATCCCAAATCCATCCAGATTTACCGCAGTTTGACGTGTACCCCTCCGAAATCAAGGCCAAAATGTGGGGAAACGTCAGTCACCAAAACTTTTGCGACGAAATAAATAAAATCTATAACGAGGTTGTTCACTACCGAAGGAATATTTTCAATTTACCCTCGGGTAGAGTGGGCAAACAGTTCATCGAAGAGCTGATATTTTGGCTCAGGCAATTTAATTCCAACTTAGATCTGAATTCAGTCGCCTTGAAAGCATTTATGGTGCTTCCTTCGGTAATTCTGCAAAAACCTTCAGCTACTTCCAAAAGTAAAGAGCATAGTGTGGCGATAGAACGGAGATTGGCTCTATGGAGACAGGGCGACTTGAATATGTTAATGAAGGAAATACGATTTATTCAAGACAGATTTGTCAACTCCAAAAGAGCCAGATCGGTTGAAGACGTCTCAAGAGCCTTTGCAAAGTTGGTCTTTCAAGGGAAACTCACGGCAGCGATCAAAATGCTGGATAAAGAGAATTCGTCGGGATTGTTGAAACTGTCTGATGAAGTATTTAACCCAATTGAAAGAGAAACACCCTTCTCCCGCAGAAATCGAAGAGGAGTGTCTTCTGCATGGCCCTGTAGACCTCGTTCCACCGGGTATTTTTGACCTAATCGATGAACAGCGGATCTTCGATTCTGCCCTAAAAACAAAAGGTTCCGCAGGCCCCTCCGGTATGGATGCAGATCTGTATCGTCGAATTCTCTGCTCTAAGAACGTTGCTGCAGAAGGGAAGACACTGAGGGAAGAGATTGCCACTTTGACGAGAAACCTACTCAAAAAAAATTATCACCATTCCCTACTTGAAGGCTACACTGCCTGTAGGTTGATACCGCTGGACAAGAACCCAGGAGTTAGACCAATTGGAGTGGGAGAGGTTTTACGTCGTATAATTGGCAAAAACTACCTCGGCCATGTTTAAAGAGGAGATAAAGAAGGCAGCCGGCCCCTTGCAAGTCTGTGGGTCCACAGTGCCGGAGCAGAAGCAGCCATACATGCAATGAGTCAGGTATTTGACGAGGAAGGGACGGATGGAGTCTTATGAATTGATGCAACCAACGCGTTCAATCAGATGAACAGGGCGGTGGCTATGCATAATATTAGGATCACTTGTAAAGAAGTCGCCTTGTATGTCATCAACACATATAGAAGCCCCTCTAGGCTGTTTTATTAGTGGTGGAGGCGAGATCCTTTCCCAAGAGGGTACAACCCAAGGTGATCCGATAGCGATGCCCTGGTATGCGATCAACACGGTTCATATGATCAATAGTCTCCGGGCATCAACACCACAAGTCAAGCAAGTCTGGCTGGCGGATGACTCCGCGGGCGCAGGAACCATAGAGTCACTCTGTCAATGGTACAAGAGCTTATGTCAAGAAGGGAGAAAATACGGATATATCGTAAATGGAGCTAAAAGCTGGTTAATTGTCAAGTCCAGTGAACAGGCAAATAATGCAAAGAAGGTGTTTGGCGATGAAGTAAACATAACGCTCGATGGAAGACGCCATCTCGGTGCAGTCATTGGATCTAAAAATTTTAAAGACCAATATTGTCAAGATAAGGTCGAGAAGTGGCTTGGAGAAATGGAGTCTCTCGTGGAGATTAGCAGAAGCCAACCACACGCCGCCTATATCGCCTTCACCAAAGGATTCAAATCCAAGTTCACTTACTATCTGCGCACCATTGAAATCGTTCGAGGAGTATGTGGATCCAATCGAAGAAGTGATTCATGATTCTCTCCTTCCTTCATTATTTGGACGAGCTGAGCCCCTCCCTGGAGAACTTAAAGAACTTGTTACCCTTTCATCTGCACAGGGCGGGATCGGAATTCCTGATCTTAAACGTGAAGCTCCAGAGCAGTTCAAAGCATCATCTGAAATAACAGCTCTACATGTTGATTCTATTGTTGCACAAAGTTCCACCATCCCAGCACGAGAGCAAATGGAGGAACGAAAGCGCGAAATTAACACTCAGAGGAGAGCCGCCACAAAGTCCAGAATAGACAGGATTGATGAATCATTATCTTCTGATCAACTCCAAGCGGTTCAGCAGACAAGAGACAAGGGAGCCTCGTGGCTAAATGCAACACCAATTGAAGAGTATGGACCTGGCTTTAAACAAGCAGGAGTTCAGGGACTCCCTATGCCTTCGTTATAACATGGCTCTACCTAATCTCCCCAGTCACTGTGCTTGCGGGGAGACCTTCACAGTCAACCATGCTTTGTCATGTAAGAAGGGGGGCTTTGTAGCTCAAAGACACGACACAATCCGGAACCTCCTGACATCACACATCAATAAAGTGTGTAAAAATGTGGAAACAGAGCCACACCTGCAACCACTCGATAATGAAGTTTTCAACCTCCAATCCACTGTTACAAGTCAAGAAGCGAGACTGGATATGAAGGCAGGAGGTTTCTGGACACCAGGAGTTACAGCATTTTTTGACGTACGTGTAACGCATGTAAACTCCCGGTCCAACCAGGGTAAGTCCACTGCAACAATCTTCAGAGAGCAGGAAAACGAGAAGAAGAGAAAATACAATCAGAGAGTGATGGATGTTGAAATGGGAACTTTTACACCATTGGTGTTTGGTACAAACGGGGGCATGGGAGCCGACTGTCAGAACTTTTTAAGAACTCTCGCAGATAAACTCACGAGCAAGAACAATGAAGTTTACGCCAGCGTAATTACCTGGTTACGAATCCAGCTATCATTCGCTATCTTAAGAACTGTACATAGATGCGTGAGAGGTTCGAGAATTCCGTTTAAGTCACGCGAGATCGCGAAAGACTTTACTCTCTGTAAGCAGAACTACTGTATACGTGATTTTTAGCCTGGAATTTTAGATTGAATTTTCTTTGTTTTAATTTATTTTTCAGTTTTTAATTATTTTTCAACAGCCCATATCAATGTAAATATTATAAAAATTAATTTGAATGTAATTGAAGAATTTACAGTTTTTAAATAAAGTTTTCCTTATTATTATTATTATTATTATTATTATTATTATTATTATTATTATTATTATTATCTTTCCAATTCTGGACCACCACATATGCCTCCACCTAGGCGATGTTTTTCACGAGTTTGGAAGGCCAGTTGGTGTTATTTTTCAAACTTCTCTTGATGTTTTTGTAGGATGTTTATTTCGTGCAGGCATGTCATATCTACAACCCAGATGTGCTTATGATTGGAGTCTTCCGAAGTTAAGTCTAGTCTTCTTGCAGTACTTGTTTTTCGAATGTGGAAGGAAGCTTTGTTGGGATTTCGAATACCATTGTTATCAAGCACTGTTCGTTTCGCACATTATACCGCATATCATCTTCCTTCATCAAACCTTTGAGATGATGTACTGTCTCTCGGTGTAATCCGTATAGGCGGCACTTCACAAATTTCTTAGAGATGATGAACTTCTGCATCCGTTTAAGAACATCTACTCTTTGCTGCTAGGACATTGTTCAGTGTGGCATCCAATTCACATGACCAACCTCAGAATGCAGTAATTTTGTTATACATATAATAATAATAATTATTATTATTATTATTATTATTGCAGTTTGAACATAATGAAGCACTGGACAAACTAACTATAAACTTGGATAGAGAAGTGTCACCAAAGATTGCAGGGGAGACAAAGATAAAGTTTTACTCTTCAGACAAGGTATGTTAACCTATTTATTTCATTTATGTAAATATATTTTTGTTTTATATGTTGGGTAGCAATTTGAAAGTTACGATTATTAAAAAATAGGTGCTCAATGCGTACATGTGTACTGCCACAAAAGGGTAGAAGGGATAATTCTGAATGAGCTTATATCTACCGCTCAGTAATTACAGTATGCGCGCTATCTGTATAATATGCTGTCTTCAAGCATATTAAGGACTTGTCAGCAATAGTGTGCCAAGTTATGTTAAAGAATTTTTTAGATCGAACGCGAACGTCACCTAACGTCACAAGAGTAAACGACAAGTTCGATCTATTGTGTTAATGTTACGGTGTTATTGGATTAGGGGTTGTTTAGACTTTTCAGAGTCGCACAATACAATGCAATACAAGATTCTGTCTGTATGTCCATGATGCTAACTAGGAGGATTCCAAAAAGCCGTGTCGAGAGAATATTTTTTCACCTAATTGTACAACTACGAGAGTTTTCGTTTGAGTCCAGAACTGAAGATTCAAACTCAACATTGTGAATCGTCGCTGGCAATGCTGTAGCAGCTTATGAGGAAAGGCTGCAGCGGCGCCCCCCCCCCCCCCCCCCTTCGCCAATTGCTATATAACAGTTTAAAACAGTTTAATTTTAGCATTATAATAGCATAAGATGTCATTATGTCCGCCACATTTGCACTGCTTGCTATATATTTTTCGCATTCAGAATTGGCGCCAGTACCCCTCCGTCGTACGCCCTGTATGCATGCAAGGTGCGCTCGCCCTCCACTCGTTGAAACATGTTCAACGACATTTTTTACCAAATTATACTTTATCTAACGAAATGACACCCACAAGCTCCTTTTTTGTAGCCCATTTCAAGAGCTTTATTTTTCTTAAAATAAATGTTTTATACGCTTTGTCTATTCAAAGTTATTTGACGTTTCGTAGATCACAAATCGCAAAACGCTGTGTCGTTGTTATATCTCGGTTAATATTTAACCGATTTCAATTCTGAAAACATATTTGGAATTGCCGAATCCAAGTCGATAGCATGCAAGAGCTCATTAAGTGTCTTTTTATTGTTTAGAATGTTCCAAAAGGTTACGATAAATGCGCATTTTTTCTTTTGGTTTCATACTGGTTTTATCGCCGAATACAGGTATATGTACTTAACTGTAGTTTTACAAATATTTTACGCCTGGTTTATATGTTGTACAATCGACGTAATTTAAACGAATATATTTGAAATCAACTAAATGCGACGGTTATATATTGGATGTCTAAAACGAATTTAGTTTGTCGAGAGTTGAAATCTTCTAAAACCTTAACGTCATTGATCAGGACAGATACAACTAGCCTCGTCCTCCGCAGGCAACTCTGTGTCTTCCTAGCTGCAACGTTTTCAGTTTTGACACGTTTTCAGTCTATAATGTTTTGACCGAGCCAAATAAATAAATAAGAGCATGGGCCGAGCGTAAAATTAAAAGCAGGAGGGGAGGAGGGGGAGTGGAGAGGGGGAAAGGAAACGAAAAAGTTCTTTTCACTTCGCCCTCCCTCCTCCCCTCGCGCTTTTAATTTTACGCTCGGCCCATGCTCTTATTTATTTCTTTGGCTCGGCCAAAACATTATAGACTGAAAACGTGTCAAAACTGAAAACGTTGCAGCTAGGAAGATACAAAGTTGCCTACATGAGGAGGAGGCTAAGATACAACCGTAGTCAGACCAATAAATAAAGCGATTTTCCTTTAATACTTGACATGCAGTACAATGTTCTTAAAACACAAATATTCGCATAACTAGATCAACATTCAGCTTGTTTTCAGGTGGTGGTCCTTTACTTCACGCGATTACATCAACTATTATAATTCATTACCAATGGGTTGGTACTAAATAAACCAGGGCCTTATTTTTGAATTTTTCTAGTTTGACTTTGAGCAGAAAAGAATTAGATAATCCTCATAAGAAAAAAACATGGAAAATATTCAAAGAAAACTTTTCAGTTGCACTTACGTTCTCCCCACTTGAGGACAACAACTGATGATCTCGTAGAAATGTTTTATCATATTTCAATAGTTTATATATTTTCGATAAAAAACTTCAAATTAATTTTGTATATTAAATTTTCCAAATATAAAAATGTTGTAAGATAGAAACAATTTACAGTGCAACTATACTTCAACCGCGGGAACTACTTAAAACAGATTTGTGCTGCTCAACCAATCAAATTTGACCGTTCCCACACCATAAGAATGTGTACAACAATTTTTACACGACGCCATCCGAGTTGCAATTGGCACTAAAAGTCACAACGGCGGTGTGTTCAAACGGTACAGGAAAAGATGGTGAAAATTTGAAAACGATTTCTAAACGATGCCAGATGAAACCGAACGCTTGGCGTGAACTAATATATATTTATACCTCGGGTAAATATATATTTATACCTCGGGTAAATAAATATTTATACGTCGGGTAAATATATATTTGTACCTCGGGTAAATATATATTTATACATAGGGTAAATATATATTTATACATAGGGTAAATATATATTTATACCTCGGGTAAATATATATTTATACCTCGGATAAATATATATTTATACCTCGGGTAAATATATATTTATACGTCGGGTAAATATATATTTGTACCTCGGGTAAATATATATTTATACATAGGGTGAATATATATTTATACCTCGGGTAAATATATATTTATGCCTCGGATAAATATATATTTATACCTCGGGTAAATATATATTTATACCTCGGGTAAATATATATTTATACCTCGGGTAAATAATATATTTATACCTCGGGTAAATATATATTTATACCTCGGGTAAATATATATTTATACCTCGGGTAAATATATATTTATACCTCGGGTAAATATATATTTATACCTCGGGTAAATATATATTTATACCTCGGGTAAATATATATTTATACCTTGGGTGAATATATATTTATACCTCGGGTAAATATATATTTATACGTCGGGTAAATATATATTTGTACCTCGGGTAAATATATATTTGTACCTCGGGTGAATATATATTTATACCTCGGGTAAATATATATTTATGCCTCGGATAAATATATATTTATACCTCGGGTAAATATATATTTATACCTCGGGTAAATATATATTTATACCTTGGGTAAATATATATTTATACCTCGGGTAAATATATATTTATACCTCGGGTAAATATATATTTATACCTCGGGTAAATAATATATTTATACCTCGGGTAAATATATATTTATACCTCGGATAAATATATATTTATACCTCGGGTAAATAATATATTTATACCTCGGGTAAATATATATTTATACCTCGGGTAAATATATATTTATACCTCGGGTAAATATATATTTATACCTCGGGTAAATATATATTTATACCTCGGGTAAATATATATTTATACCTCGGGTAAATATATATTTATACCTTGGGTGAATATATATTTATACCTCGGGTAAATATATATTTATGCCTCGGATAAATATATATTTATACCTCGGGTAAATATATATTTATACCTCGGTAAATATATATTTATACCTCGGGTAAATATATATTTATACCTCGGGTAAATATATATTTATACCTCGGGTAAATATATATTTATGCCTCGGTAAATAATATATTTATACCTCGGGTAAATATATATTTATACCTCGGGTAAATATATATTTATGCGCTCAGGTTTAGCCTCCTCCGCAGGCTACTCACATGTGTCTCCCTAGCTGCAATGTTTTGGCCGATCCAGAGAAATAAATTGTCATAAAGCGGATATATTTTTGTATATAATAAGATCTGATATATTTTTGTTTAAATCATGTTGTGAAATTTGATTGGCTAAGCAGCGCTACAAAGTCAGATCTTTTGTTAAAGAGCGCGGCCTGTCATTGGTTATTTACGTTAGGTGGCCCCGATTGAGGTAGTTGCACGGTAATATAAAATACGGAAAATGAGAGAACTTCACCGAAAGTCAAGAATAAATACACTTATATACGTATTACCTTTAACGGCGTTTCTGATGGTGTGATGTTCATGAAGTTGGAGTTGTCAGATCAGATTAAGTGACATACCTCCGAAACGTCGTCATAGGTATAATACGAAAGTATAGTTATTCTGGGCTTGCGGAATTTAAGGAGATCGTTTAGGATCTTTGGGAGCTACGTTTTACACTGCGATTAATCTAGTCGATTTCTTATTCTGGTGCATGTTACATAAACACGAAAGTAACATGGAGCATTCGCGAGCAAATGTCCCAAATATTTGTCCCAAGGTTTCAAGCTGGCCGCCATCCCGACAACGAATTCTTCCTAAAAATAACGTTATTATACTTACTAACCCTAATACTAACCCTAATACTAAGTACCCTAATACTAAGTACCCTAATACTAAGTACCCTAATACTAACCCTAATACTAAGCCTAATACTAACCCTAATACTAACCCTAATACTAACGGCCTAATACTAACCGGAAAACAACTCAAAAGTTTTAAAAAATGGCGGACAAAATTGAAGAAATGTGAGAAATTTAAAACAGCCATATAATAAAAACCGTATTATTATTAACCTCGTTTGGTCAGTCTTTACTGCAAAATTATCCTGCCCTTTGTCTTTTCACGCAGACCTTGCTCCTTTGTCGCTCGGTCTGTACTGAAAGACCGCGGGCACGATCATTTTGCCTAAAGATCTCCCACTCGGTAAATAAGTGTACTTAATATTTGCCATCATTTTAATTTAGTTAATTTTCTCGTCAGTCTAATGTATTTGCACTTGCTTATATCGAATACGTACTAGATGTCCACATCCAATACTCTCATGCGTGAATCCACTACATATGCACCAGGTCTCGATTAATCACAGTGTGACTCAAAGTCTCAAACCTATCATCATTTAGATACTCTAAAAGGTTGGTGTACTGACAAAATAGTGTGTAAAGCCTTTGTTAGACCTCCTATAATACGCATTATTTCGGCAGTACACCAATCTTTTGGAGTTTTCAATGTATATTATTTGTATAGATTCAGCTAAACTGTAAAATATTTCTTAGAATTTATGTTTTTAATAATAATAATAATAATAATATAACAGTTCTTTAAAACGTATCATACATATGTCTCAATGCTAAATAGCACTTTAAGCGGTTGCTATTAATAGCTCAAAATGCAGACAAACAAACCAAATTTGACTCACAAATGATTGCAAATTAGCTATTTTCTTTTGTTATGGCCGCAAGAATTATGGGTAAAAGCGGACAAACATGGTACTGACGTCATCTCTACAAATTGATCAAAAGTTATCTTAAAAAGAAGTGTTTTCAATTTTGCTTTGAAATCATCAACTGTTGAACAAACTTTAACATAATCAGGTAAATAGTTCCAAAGTCTCGGAGCCGCACAAGAGAAGGATTTAGGTTCTTTTTTTGTATGGTTAATAAATTGCAGTTACTTGAGCGTATGTAGTTTACGAGCAGGAGTATATTGATGAAAACGATCAGCGAAGCCATTTAAGGTTTTAAAAGTTACCAGAAGAAGCTTAAAAATTATTCGTCGTTGTACTGGAAGCCAATGAAGATTAAATAATATCGGCGTGATATGTACAGATTTCTTTGCTCTAACAACTAGCCTAGTGGCTGTTTTTTGGATTCTTTGAAGTTTTTGTAGGTCCCAGGAGGGAAAGCCATGTCACATACCATCAGTGCTGTAACAGTTACTTTTATTTTGTAACTAGTTACAGTTTAATATGCACCTGTCAATATTAAGCCCCAGAAGGGGGGGGGGGGGGGTTGTATCGGGCATATGTGGGACATTTGATTTTTCATGCAAATTTTCGATCCGAAAATATCTGTCAAATGTAATCAAATATCCAAGTTTAAGATGTGCGATCCTTTGGTGAGATCAAATCGCCCCACCCTCGGGCCAAAGCATTGTTAGGTCCAACTTAGCCTCAACTACATCAACAGATAAATAACTACAATCCCTAAATCTCGTCAGTGTTGATTACATGTTGACTACAGGAATATTTTTGAGTAGAAGAATACAAGCCACTGTAATGAGAAGTTGAAACTTAAATGTCGTTTAATTCAGTGCAGGACATATTTATCACTTATTTACTGAGACCGAGGGAAACAGTGTGTTTTGTGGACCCGAGACCGCCGTTGTTGAACACCGAGACGGCGGTCGAGGGGCCACAAAACACACTGCTTTCCCGAGGTCTCAGTAAATAAGTGTTTTGTTATATAGTATATTAGTGTCAAAGTATGAATAATTCACCGAGCAGACATTTTTTTAAATTTCAAAACAGCAAAACTATAAAATGAACTTTGGAACTTCACGGTTGACGCGCATGCGCACTGCACCCATTCTATTGTGGACCGGTCAATAAATGTTCTGTTATGGACCGGTTGCCTCGTTGCCAGGGCAATGCAGTAAACACGACGTTTTTGCGGACCGGCACGTGATACGCTTTTGTCCAATCGGAAAACAGAAAAATTGAACTTTGACACTAACTATATAACAATATATCTTCATCTAGCGTCGATGCACATAGGTCGGGCATGCTCGGGTGAATTTCAATGACAGATGGCTGGAAATTTTCATGCAACTCTCAATAAAATATGTCGTTCAGCCTCTCAATCCATTCATTACATCGGCAAAATAAGAAAATTTCTAACACAAAAAGATACTGAGCGTTTGGTAGGGTACATGATTTTATTTCATCTGATCTTGAAAGTAACTGTGTAAATGTAACTAGTTACTTTTTTGTCTTGTAACTTTTACTGGTAACTAGTTACATTTATCCTAATCTAACTGTAATGCACCTGTCAATATTAAGCCCCAGAGCGGGGGTATCGGGCATATGTGGGGCATTTGATCATGTTTTCTCGCCCCACCAAAATCAACAGTATGGAGAGAAAACCTTGTGATTCATGTGAAAAACGTAGAAGCGAAAATAAAACTCTACGAGAGGAACTGTAGTCCCTTGAAAGACAAATACATCGCCAAAGATTGTTTGTAAATATTTATACTAATGAAGTCGAATGATTAAAAAATAAGATCAAAGCCGCGCCCATATGACTTGGAATGCAAACCTCAGATAAGTTTTCAAAATCAATTGAAGTCTTATCGTTGGTGATAGACAAGTATATGAGAATACCAATATTAAATCATCTGAATAAAACCTGAAAGATGTTGTTCAAGAACGGGATTCTCTCAGGACTCGTGAAAATCAAGACTCGTGAAAATCTGGACTTTCGTGAAAATCTGACTCGTGAAAATCTGACTATCGCGAAAATATTGACTGAGGAACCATCGACTGTATCATCTCAGATTATTAGCAAACAACAAGGATGGAAAAAAGTTAAAGTCAATGTCAAGCCTAATAATCACCCCTTAAATCTACCTAAGAGTGGTAAAGACAAATAAATCCTCCGTTCTTAAAGACCTTCATCAAAATATAAACAGAAACAGAATTCAAACTGGTGTCCGATCTATGGATAAATTGGGAGATAACGAAAGGCAATCAAGGAAAGACCATCGAACAGCTTTTCAGTCAAAGAAATCTAAACCATCAAAGTAACTCAGACCCTAAGATGATTAGACGACAACCAAACCACTGGTGCTGCCTATTAATTATTGGTGACTCGATGGTTAAGGGTCTTCGTCCAGACAAAATTGGTCGATCAACTGATAAAAAGGTAACAGTAACGGTAACTTTCCTGGTGCTGTTATAAGTGATATGAATCATTATTGGTTAGCTTTACAAAAAAAGCCAGAGAGAATTATTCTGCATAGAGGAACGAATGAGATTAATAGTCCCGCCCTTAAAGTGCATAACGTCTGTGGGAATTTAACATATATTTAATCTATCGATTCTCCTGAGAAAAATTGTAATATATCTTGTCAGCTGAAAATTTCATCTTCATAGACTTTTTTGCTGTTAAAGTTGACGGAAATGACGTCATAGCGGGAATCTGTAAAGAGGTTTTCATATAGATGCCCGCTATATGACATCATTTCCGTCAAATTTAACAGCAAAAAAAAGTCTATGAAGATGAAATTTTCAGCTGACAAGATATATTACAATTTATCTCAGGAGAATCCATAGATTGCAAATATGTTAAATCCCCACAGACGTTATATGCACTTTAAATCAAATTAACAAACTTTGAAGCAAAATTTTAAAGATCCCTCGTGATTGAGATGACAGCCCACACACAAACGACAAAGTTCAAGAGGGAAATAGACATTTATTCACTCTCGCTGAGTCGTGTAATTTTGATTTAATAAGACAGAAACATATTAACAAAAGTGGTCTTAATAATTCCTATCTTTATTTGAATAATTATGGAAATTCCATCTCTGTTAAAAACTTTATTGATTATATTAAGGGTATACAAACTTAACCATGTCTTGAGGATGCAGATGTCGACGTCTGGAGAACATATCTGACTACTAGTCTTCCGTTTATTAGGGGCAATTTAAACACTAGCCGCCATCCTATTAATTTTACCATTATGCGATAACAAATTGAAAGGCTTTAGAGTTGGACATCTAAACATCACATCTCTTACTACGCGAACTACCAGAATCACTTCTCATACGGCTACTCTAATTGACAATATTTTTACAAACAACCTTCAAAACTGCTCTTTTAATGGCTTATTGTTTCCGGATATTTCTGATCATCTACTTATTTTTTGTATTCTCTATACTCAACGTGTTGATATCGAAAAAGATTCCTATTTCGTTTTCCGAGATAAAAGTAATTCTAATAATTAAAAGTAAAATTTCATAATCTCCTAAATGACACTAATTGGTCAGAATTGTCCGGGTACAATGACCCTAAGATAGCATTTGGCAGTTTTTTAGACATATTTATACATATTTATACATACATATATATATATATATATATATATATATATATATATATATATATACGTGTAGGTTTTGGTCTACGAAATGCAAAGAGTGCTCAACAACATATAGTTAGAGCAAATAATAGATTTTCGCTTACCTCAAAACTGGTCTGCTACAAACTTGTTTCATCTGTAAAAGAATCTTCAGGCAGTGACAATATCGAAAGGGATGACCACTTATTTATAGGCTTTCTGCCGGAAAGTGGGGGCGTATGTGGGGACAAAGCATGAGGTCATGGCTTTGTTTGCGTTGATTACGCGAAATTTATTACGATGACGACACTGTGAAATTATTTCCGCTCTTTTGTTGAGTAAACTATTCTTATTTTTTTCTTTTAAAATACAAAACTTTTCTTCTAAACATAAATTGCATCGTTTTGATCCTCCTGTGTACGAAATAGAATGTTTTAGAATTTGCCAATTAATACTGAAATCTTTATTGTTTTCTTTCAATGTCCAAATATATTTCGAAAGTTCGGTGTCATTTTCATGCTTTTTATGTTGAAAAGATTTAGTGTGGTTGGCCAATCGCTCTTTGAATGTGGTTGCAGTCATACCAATGCAGTGTTTTATTTCGTTTGTGATGTTTACTGTCACTGTTGCTTTGTATACTATGTCTCTAGTCATGCATTGTTCTTGAAGCGGGCAAATGGTGTTCTCTCTACAACTGCAATTAGTAGCGTCCCTATCCTGCGGTTTGATGTTCCTACCTATGCGTGCATTGTGCTTAGTGATTATTGACTTAACATTGTTCATAGCAGCTGTAACTTACTTTAACTGTATTTCTGTTAAAAATCTTATGGAGCTTGTGGTGCGGAGGGAAATGTTTATCAATTAGGCTAAGGAAATTACGTCCTATGTTAGTGCTGACACTCTTGCTAAATGGTGGGTTGAACCAAATGATATTGCGTTGCCTATTCCTACGTGGTCGTTGCGGTGTATCATGAGTGTAGCTAAGTTCATGATTAAAGTTGCTGTGCCTAAGCGCGTTCTGATATAAGGGTGCAGATTCCTGAAAAGTTTGCTCATCTGACGAAAGGAGTTTAATGCGTTTGTTAATTGATGCAGGTAGTTGCCTTGTTATGCTTGGTGGATGGTTAGAGTGCATATTTATGTATAGCGGATCGTCATTGGGCTTCCTATAGGGCCTATAGTTTCCATTGTTAAGGTCGAAAGTTACATCTAAAAAGTTTACTATACGTAAATTTGATTCGGCGGTGATTTTTAGGTCAAATTGCTCGAAAATTTTGTGGAGGTCTTTTCTTGTTTTGTCTGCTAAACGTGCTGATTTACTTTTTATGATAGCCAAACCGTCATCTCTATATAGGCCGATGCTTTCTTTGCCAAATTTCTTACTTAGGTGGTTTAAAATGAAAAGGCCTACGAGCTCACAAATTTCCGCGCCGTCGAAACTGCCCATGGTAACGTCGAACAAATTCTTGCTATCTTTTTTTATCCATGAAATTCCGCTATTGAAAAGGATGGATTTTCTAGCGTGTTTTATTATTGAAATGTTGTTTTGAGGTATAGTAGCCAAATTTGAAGCCCAGGACAGAGCTTGGTCCAATAGTTTTTCAGAAATAGATGGATAGAAATTGACAATGTCAAATGAAATGAAACTGTGTCTGTCCTTATCTTTTATATTGCCAAACCACTCAATAACTTGTTTTGTATTTCTCCATTGATTTAAATTCAGTTTTTGTCTCAAATTAGAATTAATTTTGTCCAAAATAGCTTTGCTTAGTTTTCCGGATTCGCTTTTGGCGGGGTTAATTAATCGACATTTTGGGTTGTTTTTCGATATATATATATATATATATATATATATATATATATATATATATATATATATATATATATATATATATATATATATATATATATATATATATATATATATATATATATATATATATATATATATATATATATATATATATATATATATATATATATATATATATATATATATATATATAATATATATATATATATATATATATATATATATATATATATATATATATATATATATATATATATATATATATATATATATATATATATATTATATATATATATATATATATATATATATATATATATATATATATATATATATATATATATATATATATATATATATATATATATATATATATATATATATATAGGTAATATTTGGCATTTCACTCGATCAAACTACATGTTGAAAGGATTTATGGTGAAGGAAAATTTCGAGTGTTGGAATACATACATTTTAAGACCAAACCGGGACCAGTCGCGAAAAATGCAACTTAGCGGCCTTCCGGTAGGAATTGAACCCGCGACCCTGCGATTGCTAGTGCAGTGCTCTGACCACTGAGCTACGGAAGCCGTTGCCGAGAGCCTAGTCACGAGTTCTGTATATATGGTGGTAATGCCGGGATAAGATTCTGGGTATATTATAGGTAATATTTGGCATTTCACTCGATCAAACTACATGTTGAAAGGATGTTGATCGAGTGAAATGCCAAATATTACCTATAATATACCCAGAATCTTATCCCGGCATTACCACCATATATACAGAACTCGTGACTAGGCTCTCGGCAACGGCTTCCGTAGCTCAGTGGTCAGAGCACTGCACTAGCAATCGCAGGGTCGCGGGTTCAATTCCTACCGGAAGGCCGCTAAGTTGCA
Organism: Chrysogorgia sp. JL179-B06; assembly: GCA_035772405.1. Lineage (NCBI taxonomy): Eukaryota > Metazoa > Cnidaria > Anthozoa > Scleralcyonacea > Chrysogorgiidae > Chrysogorgia > Chrysogorgia sp. JL179-B06. Next base: position 2,362,762 of record JAYKKM010000334.1, read on the forward strand.
TTTTTCGCGACTGGTCCCGGTTTGGTCTTAAAATGTATGTATTCCAACACTCGAAATTTTCCTTCACCATAAATCCTTTCAACATGTAGTTTGATCGAGTGAAATGCCAAATATTACCTATAATATACCCAGAATCTTATCCCGGCATTACCACCATATATACAGAACTCGTGACTAGGCTCTCGGCAACGGCTTCCGTAGCTCAGTGGTCAGAGCACTGCACTAGCAATCGCAGGGTCGCGGGTTCAATTCCTACCGGAAGGCCGCTAAGTTGCATTTTTCGCGACTGGTCCCGGTTTGGTCTTAAAATGTATGTATTCCAACACTCGAAATTTTCCTTCACCATAAATCCTTTCAATATATATATATATATATATATATATATATATATATATATATATATATATATATATATATATATATATATATATATATATATATATATATATTATATATATATATATATATATATATATATATATATATATATATATATATATATATATATATATATATATATATATATATATATATATATATATATATATATATATATATATATATATATATATATATATATATATATATATATATATATATATATATAATATATATATATATATATATATATATATATATATAATATATATATAATATATATATATATATATATATATATATATATATATATATATATATATATATATATATATATATATATATATATATATATACAATACAATACAATACAATACAAGATGGGTATAAGTTTTGAATGAAGGTTTTTCTTTAAGTTATACCTTTGCATTTTTGAGACCGCGTGTGAATAAACGATCCAGCCTTTCTTCTCTTTTTGGCGGTTGGCATTTATGAAAGTGTTCAGCAGATTTCTTGTTTTGATTGGCAGTTGGGTACCCTGGGTGCCAGAGGTTCTTCTTCGCTCGTTGGGGGATAAGGGGGGGGCACGCGAGGATGCGAGGCGGTAAAAGTGGGCGGGGCAATTTTACCGCCTCGCTTCTTTCCACAACTTCTAGATCAATAGTTAGACTTTTTCGGGCCTGTTCGATTACTGGCAATTTTCCATGCTTGACCATACGGATTGCAATTCAACGGTCTGTTTTTCAGCTGACTCCAAGCAAATATTCTCCTTGCGCAAGTTCGGCAAATAAACTTTGAGAATGGGTCTATAGCGATAAGTTCATTAACACTGCAACAAGTCCTTTTTCTTTTGCTTTGTCGGCCAAAGAGATAAACATGAACAATGCTCGTACTGTTGCAACAACGACAATCATTTGACAATAGATCGGTCGAAACATTTTCGAGTTTGCTCAGCCATCTTCGATTTGGTTTTGAGTCAATGTTGTTTTGATTATTTAAAAGTTCAAGCACTAATATCCGGCAAAATTAATATCTATTTAATTCAATAACTCATTCTGCGTCGGGATAAAACTTATTTCAATTCATAACATCAGGCTGGGGAATTCAGTATAACGAATTTGCAAGTGTAAATAGAAATGCAAATGTATATTGTGGATTAGCCCGACGCAGCACGTCATTTTGATGCGCAGTGGCTTATTTACGGTAGCCAATCAACGCGGTGTGCGGAAGGAAAGCGGAAGCTGAATGGAAACGATTTGCGCGAAACTGAAAACGAAACTAACCGTCAGAACCCCGTGACGAAGTTATCAACTTCTCTTCTCAACTCTCAAGGTAAGACAACTTATAACTTATATACGAGCATGGATTTCATGTGATTACGTTCATAGTTCATTAAACGACAGGCAATTTATACAAAAGCAAACCAAATGAACAGCCAAACCACCTTGGTTCTTAGCCGATTTCAAGACCTTACTCGATGTTTACGCTCATTTTGATTGAACTTTAAATCAAACGCAGCCTGTGGTTAACTCGTGGATGCGATGATAATATATTTTTCTCACAAGAATATATATATGTATATATGTAGAGCGCGAGAGGCGTACTACAGTAATATGGTTTTGATGATCTTCCATTCGATCATCTTTCGATCTAGCTTCCTCCGCAGGCAACTCTGGGGGCTGGGGAGAGAAAAATCACTAATCGGCAATAAAATGCTCAAAGATTCATATGGGCTTATAGTACGTATTCCATATAAGATCATATTGGACGGGACTGGGAAGAGCAAATACGTTGCCCTAGTAACTGACGAGCAAATTAATTGGATTGTAACCGACCCCAAAACAACAAAGGTCCTAACCCACTGGTCCTAACCCTAACCCCCCCCGGCTGTGTTTTCAAGCCATCTCTAACGTGCACCACATCCACTCCCCTACTTGGGGTGCTAGATTAGTAGACTAGTGAGAGAGACTAAGCATGTGACATTAGAAATTGACTGTTAGACGCATTCGCTCAATCCCACATCCAGTGGGCTGGTATGAGGGCAATGTACTAGGAGGCTGGTACGAAGGACAATGTATTTGCCCGTCAGGGCACAGGGAGTTCTAACGCGGTCTAATTAATGCCTGTTAAGGTCTCTTCCCAACACAGCCTACATGTTTTATCAGTAATCATCCATACAAAACAGCTACAAATGATTGTTCGTTCGTTATACATATGATCGTATTCGTTCGTATAAAAGGCTGTGTAACCACGGCTTACCTTACTCGCCCTGCGCGGTTACACAGCCTTTTATAACGAATGAATATGATCATATGTAATATTATACCTCAACTATAAATTGTTCAATCAAAAAGCTAAATTTGTACCACGTGACCAGTCAGTTTAAACTCAAATTCCCCGCTTTAACTTCGAATTCCCCGTTGATGATGTCATCAGCGGGTAATTCGAGTTTGAATACCCCGCTCGTACCCAGTATTCGCGCGTAAAACAGACGCGCCTGTAAACAATGGAGGAACAACAAGACGTTTCAAGACAGCATTCAAGATTCGGGATGATATATCCCTCGGGCTTGGCCCTCGCGATATATCATCCCTCGGGGTAATATTTCGTCGAATTCCCCTTGCTCCGGGTCTATAAATGATAATAACCGGATGATTACTGATAAACATGTAGGCTGTGTTGGGAAGAGATCTTAACAAGATATTAATTAGACCGAGTTAGAACTCGCTGTGGTCAGGGCAACATATATGCTCGTCAAGGCAATGTGTGCTCTTCCATATATGGAATAAACGTACGGTAAGTTCCTAAATTGTAGGATTCTAAAAACAATCACAACATGACGTCGCAACATGAACTGCTGTACAGTACATACCTGTATAGTGAATCCCGATCAGTATTCAGCGACAATCTGTATCATTTGTAGAAAAGGTGTGTTCCAGTTGTTTTACATTCTCTCATTAATGTCAATGTACTGTCAGAAAGCTTGAATTGAAAAACATTGGTTACTAATTTCATATCATTCCAGGCCCAAAAGCATAACATACAGTACTTCCTCTTGACCTTATTGTTGAAAAGTATACCAAGATTTAAACTTTCTCACTTTTGGCATTGCCAAGTGGACATGCATGTGCATTGTTTGCCAATTTCTAAACAGATCACTCAATGTCACAAACTAATTAAAATACTTCATTTGAACAATTCTATATATACAGTACATGGAGTTATGCTGTATCATATCATACTGTATATTGCCTGACATAACATGCATTCTTATTGGTCAAAACACCAGTTTTTTATAATAAATAGCCCACCAGACATGTCATATAAACTTGCTTGCAAATATAAATTTGTGTGACCTAATCATATGATTAAAGTACTGTATTCAACTTAATTGCAATTATGCTGTTGCCAGATTGATTACTGTACAGGTATATTACAAAACTGCTTCCATAATTAGTGTAGGATGTAGCAGACTATATAGCATTAGCATATAGGATATTATGTATTTAGTATTATTAATCACTCTGTATTGTTTTAAAATGCTGACTTTCCTTGTATATAATTCATATTTTATCATTAATAATAAGGATAATAATAAGCTGAACACGTCAGCGTGAACACGTCAGTCATAACTGTAATTATTATATACACAAGCTCTGGATATGAGCTATTCTGCAATCTGATTGGTTCCTCTACTACTAGGCTATCAGCTCGAGAAATCTAGCAAAATGGCTGCCAGATTTGCAGAATTAAACGAAGAAGAAATTCAAGTTTTACTGGGAAATAGTACACCAAAATGCACACAGAAAGCAACCAAATTCGGAATGAAAGTATTTGACGGTAGATAGAACAACTAGATTTTACGAAAAGCTCTCCAAATTTAATATTTTTAGAAAAACAGCGACGTTTAAAGTGGCGTTGCTAGAAATATTTTTGACCTTCAAAAAATTAAATTTTAGCGTTTCTACTTGGTTTACGAATGAATGGTTTACGAGTTCAAAGAAATTTGACAAGTACATAACAGAAATGTCCAAAACAAAGTTAAATTCTTGCTTAATAAAGCAATTTCACATTTCTGCTAAGGCAGAAAGATGGCTTGTAAATAAAAACAACAATGAAGTTCATTAGAGCTGCCATTTAGATTTCTCAAAAAACGTCAAACAAAGGTTTTAGCATAATTGGTGACCCTACCTTTGCTGAAGCTAACCATATTCTAGAAGCTTTCGTCAAAGACTTGAGAAAGTCTGGCAAGATAGCTGGAGTAGTCTACAAAAAAAACATTTCAAAAGAGCAAAAGGCGGCCTCGGCAACACCGAAGATGAGTCCTACGGCAAAATCTTCCGTATTCGAGACTCAAGCATCCGCCCTGTCGAAACGATCCAAAAATACTTGAAGCATCCTCTAGTGAAAGTCTCTTTCAGCGTCCAAATGATTCAAAATGCAATAAGTTTGATGTCAACATGAACGGGATTCAGTATTCAAACATGGCAGTCGGCGAAGCTCCACGACAAAAAGAACAGCGTTCAACTTTCACCATTGCAATGTGAACATTTACAACTGACTTTGCTGAACTGTTTTTTGATCGGTAAAGTGGTTTTGCAGAGCGAAACTTTCTTCGTTCAAACTGTTTATAATGAATGCCTTCCATGAGTGATTGATCGGCGTACATAATTTAATTATTCATATTTTGTCTTCATTACGCATGACGGATGTTGAGAGAAAATTTAAAAATCTATTCAATTACTTGTATAATATAAACTTGCAATTTTATGTTGTTTCATGTCCAGAGCTTGTGTATATAATAAAACAGTTATTCCACTCACTCTCGTCGTATATGGCTGATAGCCGACTCGGCTAGCGCCTCGTCGGCTATCAGCTCATATACGACTCGAGTTCGTGGAATAACTGTTAATTATCAATGTGTGCTCTGGTTAGCTGTAGCTGTTAAGATCAGTGTGTGGTCTAGTTAGCTGTACAGTAGCTGTTATCAATGGATGCTCTACTGCTCTGGTTAGCCATAGCTGTTATCAATAGGTTCTCTACTGCTCTGGTTAGCCATACCTGTTATCAATTGGTGCTTTGCTTGCTGTTATCAATGGGTGCTCTACTCTGGTTAGCCATAGCTGTTATCAATAGGTGCTCTGGTTAGCCATAGCTGTTATCAATAGGTGCTCTGGTTAGCCATAGCTGTTATCAATAGGTTGCTCTCAGGTTAGCCATAGCTGTTATCAATACAGTAGGTGCTCTGGTGCTGTGATTTATTATGTTGCCACATGTATATTAATATTATTAGAGGATGGCGAGAAGCTATGGATTTTAAATTCGAGTGGCAAGAGTAATATCTCACAGTGCAGTAAACGAGTGAGATATTGTTCTTGGCACGCGAGGACATAAAATTCATATCTTTGAGTTACCGTGTAATGTTCTGTTTATTATATGAACAATAAAAGTCAAAAGACACGTACTAAGTACCCGTGGAGATAATTAAAAAGCAAGTAAAATATTAAACGAAACATTTGGGCACCCTTATCGTGTTGCACAAGCCTACAAAAGCTAAACAGTTTTCCTCCACCAAAGGAAGGTGATGGGGTCTACAGCAGTTTTCAGACTTAAAACCTTAGTTTTCAGACAGTGTGAGGAAGCAATGAAAATCCTTAAGTACATGGAGGGCCCTAATACAGAAGACAGATTGAAGAAGATTAGCTCCAAATTACCAAGCTATTCCGCGGTGCCGTCCTAACGTCTGAAAAAAGACTTCCTGCATTTCGTGATGTACTAGGTGACAGGGGTTGTAGCACCTACTTTACAGAAGTCACGCCTCTTAGAGAAAGGTACTGTCTCGTTCTGCAGTAACTTGCCCCCTTTGCAACAATAATAATCACAATCTGGATATTAAACTACCTAAGTTTTAAGAAGAAAACTTTGGAAGAGAAGGAAATTGTTTATTAAGAAGGCTGGTCTATGCTTTGGGTGTCTTCACCTTGGCCAGTTATCCAAAGGTGTAGAAAGAGAGATGTATGCAAGATATGCACTAAGCCACATCCTACAGTACTTCACAAAGAACTTGAGAATGGTCTCAAGGTCCAAGCTGGTGGTGGGGCTGGGGGCAAAGCCCACCAGAAAAATGTTTTTATACCTATTAATAACCTACGAACCATATGATAGCTAATATATGAATCATATATCTATGAATCATATAATGATAGCTACAGTATGATACAGTACTAGTGGCTTCATCTTTCTTGAGATCTTGGGCGAATTGTTGTCTAGTTTGACCTTCTTGGTTCTTTCCCAGAACCTGTGCTGTACAGTAGCTCCCTCAGGGGCACTCCACCCTGCCTCGCGGGCACGCCCCACACCTGATCTCACTTTGCTAGCACCCTCCCACGCCCCCCCCCCCCCCCCCCACCAGATCAAGCTGGATCCATGCACGATGATATTATACACCTGTACATCAGCTAGCCTGCGTGTAGACACCTGTTTTTTCTTCGTCCTCGTTTCTAGCCCAACTTGCTTCTAAAAGTTTCCCACTTTAAACGAGCGCTGCTGCTGCACAATGCCTTCAGTGCCTGATTACAGAAATCAATGCATTAAAAATTATCCTTTGTAATATACGACAAGTGAGCGGGTTTTCTAATTCCAACACGGCAGCATAACTGTCTAACATGCCACCGTGATGCCACCAATGCATACCCATCTCCGCAGACAATATGCGCGCCATGTCCCTAAAAATAGCCCGAGTTTACGCCTAGCGGGCGTCTTGTTATGTTACATATATCCACTCAGCATTAAGATACCATGGAACCTGGTGGAAGCTTTAACTTATTTCTCAGAATGGAACCGAACATGCCATGGCCATTTGTATGCGCTACGAACAAATACTTTGACAGTTGATCTCAAGGCAAAAGCAGCCGTCTGCATGTGGTGGTACAGTAAAGGACTATACATGGAAATCAGTTCCGATTTTTAAACTTCAAATTGCCTATGATAGAAGAGGTTAAGTCAGCAGAGACGGAGATCTTTAAAGCAATGCAAGAAACGGCTTTCCCAAGAGAAAGAAGCATTTTAGAGGATCTTGCGTCCAAAGAAGAAGATTGAGGGAGACCATCTGTGCGACAGAGAAAGCGTGTCATACAGTAATTGCCAATCCCGTTTGGATGCATTCCTTGACCAGGACGGCGTACTAAGAGTAGTGATGAGTAGTGATGAGTTAAAGTGTAAAATCTCTCGCTTAGGGTGTATTTGGAGTTCACTTTTGGACTTGCGGTTTTAGTTAGGTATTATTTCCCCAGTTGATAAAATCGGGCTACGGCTCATCATGACCATTTTTGGCTACGAATAGGCATAATGCTCCATATAGGTTTTATTTTTTCCGTGTGATGTATACGGCATGTGTTTGTGTATAATGAACTAGTACTGTGTATATATATATATACACTAATAACAATCCCCGTGTCACCAATTTGCGCGCCAATTCTTATGTCCCCAATGCGCGCCAATGCTATTTCTTATGTAAAACAACAACTAACTGTTGACAATCTGAGTGACCACGATTCGTTATCTCCACTCACACCTAACCACCTACTGACGCAATGAATACGAAACCGGTCTTACCACCACCTGGCATTTTAAAAGGGCAGATCAGTATTCACCTTGCTGGGATACGTCTCCACGACACGGCCTCACTGGCATCTGGGCTTGTTCTCATCTTTGACTATCAGTACATCGCCAATTTGCAGATTACGTCGCGGTTTGACCCACTTCGACCTCTCTTGAAAATTCTGGAGATATTCCTTTTTTCCAACGGACCCAGAGCTGACAAGCGAAGTGTTGGACTCTTCTCCAACGCTTTCTTTGGTCTAGTTCGAAGCGTCAAAATAAAGATTGGGGATCCCAATCTTACTGGAAGTGGAAAGAAACAACGTCCTTTGTCGGAAACTAGTCCTCTTGCTAGGACAATGCAGATGATACACTAAAATTTGATTAAAGTATTAGTTAAACAGTTGATATGAACTTAACTAAAGTTGTTTGTTTTGAAATCCCGTGATTTCAAGGGGAGCTATGTAACTGTAACCTGAGCGTGTGACGTCAAGCATCTTTGTAAACACGAGATTTTACTCATCCTTTTGTCAGTTTCGTTTCAAAGGTTACTACTTCCGTTACTACTTCGTTGGACCTTTTATATTAGCTACATGTACTTTCTACTTGTGACACCTTGGGCTCCGCTCGAAACGTCAGTATTTCCGGTTCCTAAAATATCGACAGTTCACCATATATGTCATGAGTTTTTAAAGGATTTGTTCGTGAGCCCGGGCTGAAGTAGCCAAGTTTCAGCCCGGTCGACCGGGCTGAAACTCTCCAGGGGGTTCTTTCGAAACTACACTCTCTTTCAATTAGAACGAAAAACGAAACGACGGGGTATAACCATATATGGTAATATTAAAACTTTATAATTTATTTAGGCGTCTTTTGTCGAAATATTACTAAAGTCCTGCCTTCACCGAAGAACGTTGATGGTTGTTTGAATAAGGTACCGTTTTTACTTTATTTTTCATCATTAACACTTGCTCTCGTTTTTAACATATTATACGAAATCTCTCACACATACGTTTAACGGAGTGCTACAGATTAGGAGAAATCTATATCTGTTGCGATTGAGGCTTACATTGTATACGTATATATAAAGGTCAAAGGTGTGTTTTGGAGCTTAGAAGTTTTAAAACAAATTATAGTAATGGTAGTGGAAAAGCGACGTGCTATATATGTATAGAGAGCTGGAAGATTAAAGTCAAAATAAAATTACTTTCGTTTCATTCGGGGACGTTGTGATGCTGGCTCCTACATAAGACATTCGTGGTATGTTCAAACCCAATACGTCTCAGCTAATAAGGTATCATTGAAAAAATTATGCACTTGACATACAGTTGGGTAAAGTTTCATTAAAATATGAGCCAGAAGGATGCACATTCCACGACAATAGGTACATGTAATTACATAATAGTTACTAGCATATTAACTGCGTCTATAGGTCTGATTATAAATTTCTAGTGTTTAGTGTTTAGTGCTGCTTAAACGATTGCGTGAATCTGATTTAATGTAATGCCGGATATGATTGATATCATAATCACGTCAAATTCTATTTTAGAATGATCTATTTGTCTTTAAATAGCTAATTAACATTTCTAAATACTACCGTATTTAGAAATGTTAATTACTCGGGCGGTAGCTGAGTCTAGGTTTCGGTGTTTTTGTTTGTCGTATTTTGGGGGTCGAGATTGGGCCCCAACAGGCTTTGCGAAACTGATGCATGTGACGTCAATCTTGGTCATCAATGCGCTCACAATGCTTTACTTTTACACCAAAAGATGACAAGCGATTTCGAAACTCGCCAACTCGAAAACAATCTCTCAAATAAGCTACAAATATTGCCAAGATAATCGAAGCTATTAAAGAAGCACGAAGAATTACGTACTTGACATTGTCGTTGATGAATCCGACTTGCGAAGTGGCTATTCGTACGGTACTGGAGTCAAAAGAATCTCGAAAAGAATTTCCCCAATTTTCTGATCAAGTACTTGTTTCAAATGATTTTCATTACTCTACCTTTGTTAAAGTACTATTAGCGATTCCGACAAGCATTTCCATCGTTCGTAAAACGAATTTCTAGACTCTAGTACTCTACTTACTACATAGGCACTTGGCAAATGTCTTTCATATTTACGCCTGGTACAGGTAAATGAACGTATATACATACATTTTATTATCCGTCGTCAATTTACAAATTTTGTAGATATTTAGACACATAGTTTTGGTTTTGATTGAACATTGTTGAGTTTGCAACATGAATTTAATACACTTTTGACCTATTTATAGCTGTGTATTGATTGTTCACATATTATACAATTATTAGATATATATCAAGAATTATCCAGACCAAGGTCAATGAAATATTTTGCTCTCATTTCTAGTAACCTGCACAGGCTAAAATAGCCCGAGTTAACGCCTAGCGGGCGTCTTGTTAGTTATTTAAAGACAAATAGATCATTCAAAAACAGAATTTGACGTGATTATGATATCAATCATATCATTACATAAAATCAGATTCATGCAAGCGTTTTAGCAGCACTAAAGCATAATAGAAGTCCTAAAAGAAGCTCGAAGTATCAAATATGGTAGTCAGCTAACCGTGACTCGAAGGCTAAAAGTTATATTACGTTTTAAACCACCGGCCTATCTTTAGGTTCTTAATGACTCGTATTGAGAAGTTTGATGTACATGTAACCTCTCTAGTAGCCATTTTTGAAATTTTTCCTCAACTATTGAAAGTCTCTGCAGGTGTCGTTTAATAATTGCTTTTGTAATATCATTGCTTTGTTTTTAAAAGCAAAACCGCAACATTTCTTCCTATTAATAATTTTGTTATTTTCGCTACGACTTTCGCTTTCATATGTAATCATGTAATATATAAAATATGTGGCGAGTCGTTGTAAATCCCATACAATTCGGACGCGAATATTGTATCTTACAGAAATATGAATAAATATAAATAACCAGCTTTACCAGCTATTTTCTATATGTTAATCAAGTCATTTTAGCTGCGTAAAGGAAAAGTTTATTTAAATCAGGACGTACTATAATTAGGTAGCCAATGCTTTTGTTTTTGTCATGCATGAATATTAATGTTTCAATAATATACAGGAAAATGTTTCTCGACTGTGATTGGCTGATTCGAGTGCAGTTAATCCCAAACAAGTGCAAAAACTTGTTATCACTTATTATTAATTATTATTATTAATAAGTAATAGTATGATTTCTCGTGCAATTTGGAAAAAATACGCACTCGTCCTTCGGACTCGTGCTATTTTTGATAGTCTTTGAAAAACTCACTTGTGCATGTTTTTTCCAAATTGCACTCAAAACCATACTATTACCTATACTAATAATATACAAGAAAATGTGCGAGACAATTATAAGACGAACATCCGGTGATCAAGAAAACTTGATCTTCCGGTCGTGTTTTAATTGGTTTACACAAAGTCACGCGACATGCGTCTTAAAATATTTACAACAGTTGTTCATTTCAAACGAGCAATGGAAGTAACTAGTATCGTACAGTCAAAACATTAAACAACTTGGATTTATAACACTCAAAAACGAAAATATCCAGTTCAAATAGTTTTCATCAGTTAGTCGGAATCGCTGTCGATCATGAAAGTGCGACGCCGCTTTTGTCCTTGAGCTTGTACATCATCAGACGGCTTCGACATGACAGTTAAAAGCTAACTTGGCAGTTATGGAAAGTGTTTGAATTAAACATCTGATGTTGGCTTTCTTGTCAGACCATTGCACTGTTGAAACACGAGTTGTTAAAGGCCATATTTGTTTGACTTGTATCTTGTTGAGAGACGTTAAGTCCATACGGACGACTTAATGTAGAACTAGTCGAGGCAGAACTTTGTTGCTGTTGGCAGACGATGTTAGACGCTGCGGTCAATACAGATTGCACGTTGCTGGAATTGCTTCGACAAGATATTTTTGTAGAGAGATCTCGTTGCTCAACATCATCTCCTTCGTCGTAGTCGTCAAGGGACTCAGCAGGTTTCGATGGCCAGTAACCTTAACAATGGAGGACCGTTCAACGTTGCATATTTTTAACTTGTTGACAAGGGTCTTCCGAGCGCTGTGGTTTGTCAATTTCTTGCTGCTACTTTCCAGAGAAGTGCCAGTCATTTCATTGATACGATTCGTACCCATCGGTTGTGCTTTATACCAAACTTCGTCCTTGGGTTTGTAGTTGATGGAAAGGTAAAAGGAGCCTGTGGTTCGTAAATGATTTGGTCGGCGCGACAAGTACTCTTTAAACAGCGAGACAGGGCATCTTTCTCCTCCAGTGGCAAACATTTTTGGTGAAAAATCCCGGGATTTCTTCGATAATCCTCCGCCTCTCGTTTTGGTCAGGCCTTCAGCGAATTCGACATATTCACGACCGTTGTCGTCTTTGCGAAGCGAGAAGTCGTCGACAGCCATACTGTGGTGTTCTTGGCGGCCACGTAAACCGAAGTACTGGGTGAGTGTCCACCAAATTGTATTCACTAGGCTTTCTGGTGTTTTGTTCCCTAGTTTGCCAACTCTCCACAGCTCCTCTTCGTCTTCCTCGGACAAACTTCTTGCCTTGTTTTGACGCTTTCCTTTCCCCTCTTCGCGAAGTCGTCTTGCTTTAACCTTCGAGGACTTGTTTGGACAAGCTGAATTCTCTGTCACGAATTAAGGAGGTTTTAAAATTATGCTCCTTTAGATAGCGGTCGAGAGCTGCAATCATTACGCGAAGACTGTCCGGTTCGTAGTCTTCCCCGTCCTTGTTTCTTACTTCGGCGTAAAATTGTTGAAGTGCCGTGTCCAACTCGCTCACTTCGTACTTCCATCTCAATTTCCCCTGAATATCCGCGTTGTTCTGCCCAGCTCTTAAAAACATTGACCCAGAAACCAGTGCTTATACTGTAGCTGTATTTTTGTTTTTGGCATTATTTTGTAGGCTCCTGTATCAAAGACGGTTCAGCATTTGCAAATCTCTGGTCACCGCTAAAACCCGCCATATTTTTTTGTTTACCAAAAAGTTAAAAACTTTGTATTTTGATTTTTGGAGGAAATTTTGCTTCATTGTGATTGGCTAGTTTCTCTTTTTCAGCCAATCAGATGAGTTTGTTACAGATTTTTTGCACTGTTGTTACAGATTTTTGCACTGCTGTTTGGGATTAAATGCACTGAAACCAACCAATCACAGTCGAGTAACATTTTCTTGTATATTATTAATAAGTAATAGCATGGTTTCTCGTGCAATTTGGAAAAAACATGCACAAGTGAGTTTTTCAAAGACTATTACCTATACCAATACAGGGCCACAAAAAGTCGTCATTCCTTCCAAGAAAATATGCTTTCACAACTAATTGGAATAATAAAAACCTATAATCACAGACACAGTACTATGAATACGTGTACGCAACAACCCCTCGTCATTGATGCCGACCCTCATGGAGGCAGCACACTAATCTTGACTTGGGTCCTTGTGTTTCGTGTCCAGATCTCTTCGCGTAATGGATGTCCTTCGAGATGGATGTCTGTCCAGTTTTATGACGTTTTGTGACGTATTTGAAATATGACCGCTCGACCGCCAGATAAGTCGTTCAATTCAGAAATATTACAAACGTGAAGTTCGATTTGGCAAAAGTGTCGCTTGAATGGAAAATTTATAACTTCGGGAGGCTTGCTCGTTTCGAGTAAATGTTGTTCGAATTAGATGTAATGGCGTTCAAATGGTCACATTGAATTTTGACATTATAAACGCGCCATTTGATCACCGTATGTTATTTTAATATTTCGAGGCTACGTGGTTTATATTCTACATTCTATTTATTTGATCCTCTATGCTATAGAAAATTTCTAGCATCATTCTGCTAGCATGCTTGATCCTGAACACTGCTCCAACCTCGTATCCAGTGCTGCTCTGTCAGTCCAGAGGCAGCATTTCACTTCTGATAAGAACTCCTAGTACTTTCAGTATTTTCAGTGTTTTATGGTAATCTTATTTGATAGATTAGTGTGTACATTTCGGGTGCTCTGACGTAATAAAATCCTTGCAATACAACTCAGGAAGAGAATTTGAAAAACAGAGATGTGTACATGATTTAATCACATACAGCAGCACAACACAAAAACAACCGACCAAATTGAGCACAGGTATATAAGCAATAAGTTAACCATTAATTAACTGTGGTTGACTACTCTGTTTGACTTAACAGTAAACCTTGGTTCATTCACAGGAGCAAGGTTCTATCAGCTGTATCTTGAAAATCAATTAATTGTACAAGAAAGATATAAGAAACCAGTTTTTAATAGTTATTAATGAATTGATATGTATTTATTTAGTATATAATACAAAAGCCAAAGGTGGATTTGAACACAGTTAAATGTTCAAAAATAGCTGATCAAAATTCTTTTGATCTATATAGATAGAGAAAAACATTGCAGCAATATTATAAACTGCCTTGAAATTTAAAACCACAGTTCCCGACTTTTTACTGATGTCTAATATCATTATGCTAAATATGCAACTCATTACAGTGTCGCCTGTGATTGTAAATAATATACAAACTAACAGACTGCTTGCAAAGTAGCTGGCTGCTACACTTTGGCGAACCAATCTCGTTCTTAAACAAATTAGTAAAGGAGTAGGGGTGGTAACGTGATGTTACATATATGGGTTGCTGATTTTATATACACAGCAGTTGTGTTTAATTTTCGGCTGTTTTTGGTATAAGATCGGGTACATATGTTACATATATGAGACCTATGGGCTGCGTCTTAAGACGGTTTTTCCACCAGGCAAATTTGTTCACGTAAACCGATATTTCTATTGTGAAAATGTAATAGATCGGTAATAAGTTCCCCAGCTGAGCACTCATAAAATAATTGAAAAAGTTGCTTCGCACGAACAATTTTTTTTGTACACGTTGTCCATTCCAAAGTTATTTTGCGTTTCGTAGATCACAATTCGCAAAAAGCCGCCCCGTCGTAGATTTTGAATATATTTGACCGATTTCAATTCTGAAAACAGATTTGGAATTACCGTGTCTAAATACATAATACACGTGCCTGTTTAAGTTCCTATAGTACTCCCAAAAGGAGTACTATAGGAACTTACCGTTCCTATAATTTTAGAAACCTTTATAAATGACGTAATGTTTTATCGACGAGGTAGACGAAACATATACGCAGATAAACATCCAAACGAACAACTGGGATAACATAGTGTTTGTTGTTTCACAGCAGACGCAAAAACAAACTACCACATCAAGATATAATAATTGGCATACATGAAGTAGCCTCCTTAAAAGGTTATCGTGCGAACTTTTACGCAAATAAATTCTTCCGAGGACGATATTTTTGAAACTACTTGCCCTTTAAATCTCCTGCTGTATATCAAATGAAAAGCTTGATTAACAGACTATTGTATACGGACAAGGATATATTTGTAACTAATGCAAACACCTTTATTATAGCGACGCCATTTTGAATTTACTCTGAGTCAGGCTTGTCGATATAAATGACGTAATGTTTTATCAACGAGGTTGACGAAACCATACATCCAAACAAAAATCCAAACTTAACCAACAACTCGGACGGGGGCGACAAAATATAGTTTGCTGTTTCGCAGCAGACGCAAAAAGGCAGCGAAATGTATCAAATCAATCAAAAACTTTATTTAATCTCTTCATCATACAATGCTCTTCCAGAGAACCGTGATATCTACAATTAATAAAATTTAAAACTATATTTACAACAAATCTATCTTACTAAAATTTAAAATATGTAACAATCTAACTAAAAATAATTAAGCCAAACATATAATTACAAATTATTCATAAAATATCGATAATTAGTGGCCAAACACAGGTTATTTGATAGATTATTCCATAGAAATACTCCTCTATAAGAAAAAGTTTTTTAAGGCTTCCGAGTTATGCCTTGGACGGAAAAGACCGAACGACGCTGGCCGTAAGCATGCACGTCACTTGTTTTTGTAAAATAATTTTGTTACATAAGATGGAACAAAGTAATACATGGCTTTGTACATGAAACCAGCCATTTGATTTTTTGACGTCTTTGATTAAGGTTTTTCCAACCAAGACATATAAGGATGTCATTTGATCTGACATCGTAATTTAAACAAGTAACGACTCTGGCGGCTCTAATTTGCAGTCTTTGAAATTTTTGAGAAAGACCCTTGCTCATAGAACCCCAAACGGAGCTACAATAATTCAGATGGGGATCAGAAGTATACTGATTAGTGATTTATAAATAGTAATTAGAATGTTGGTTGAATACTGTTTAAATCATCGTTTGTCCGAACACGAATTGGAAGACAAAGAAGAATTGTTTCCTTTCGAAACTCTGCATCGTCTATTGGCATGCTGATGAGCAAAATTGTTTAATTGCAGGAACAAAACATTTCGACCACTTTCTCGTAGACAAATTCCTCTGCATGTGCAAATGTATTATTGTCAACAAAACGAGCATATTCGCTTATAAGGAGCATTATACGTATTAGGAGCATTATACAATGTCTCAATGCTCTTCAACAATATATTCTTAATGTTACTTATAAAACTAATTACAGTTTCATTATAAGATAAAGCCTACTACATATATTACCACTATGTCTATGAACAAAAAACTATTAATTTAAAAAAAAGAAAAGTCTTAAGTGCTGACTTAAAACTACTTAAAATATCAATGCTTCTAATTTCCTGTGGCAATGAATTCCACAGCTTTGGTGCGGCAACTGATAATGCTCTGTCTCCTCGCAGGCAACTCTGTGGCTTCTTTTTCCCAAGTCAAATAGCTTCCAACGTTGTTTTGGCCGAGCCAGAGAAATCAACAAGAGCATGGGGAGAGGGAAATTAAATGCACCAGGGGAGGGGAATGGGGCGATGCGAAAATCCCTATACTTTCCAGCAATCCCAGCCAAAACATTCCTCGCGCAGCCTTGGAAGCGATCGATTTGACTCGGAAAAAAGAAGCCACAGAGTTACCTGTGGAGGAGGCTACTCTGTCTCCATGAGTCACAGTTTTGGATTTTGGCTCAAGTAGCAGATCTCGATTAGATGATCTTAAATAATACCTCCAAACAACGGAAAGCAAACGTCGGTCCCGAAGTGTCCGAGATATGGAGGTTCCACTGTATTCGTAATTACTCGGGCTACTGCGGTAGAACGAGTCTAGATTTCGCCTCTGTTCCTGTTTTTATTCGTCGTGGCAAAATTGCGCAATAATATTTCCCGTCAGGCTTTTGCGAACCATGAGGCATGTCAATAGTCAAGTTCTTTCTTTTTGATAGCTTTGCTTTTGGTCGAGTTGTTCTCTGACTCTGTTGGTAAAAGCAACTGATTTAATCAGCAATGTGGCACAACTGTGTTGATCTGAATGATCGCGGTAGAACCTATATACTAAAAGATGAAAAGCGATTTCTAAACGGGTTGGTCCGCGATCTCAAATTCATGGAAACATACTGTGTTGATATTACCTGAAGACACGTATGTTATGTACTTGGACTCGGTAATTCCAAATCTGTTTTCAGATTTGAAATCGAGTGAGTATTGACCAAGATAACGCTCAAAGATCAACGATTAAACATGCATCCTTTTCCGATTTATGATCAACAAATACATGGAGTGCGAGGTCTGGGGCCATGGATGGGGGAAATCCCGTAGGGGGTTAGGATGAACCTCTAGGGGTTTTAATAGGGTTATGATTGCGGTTTAGGACCTTTTACAACAAGAGGGTTTCATCACATATTCGACCTGATACTGATTAATTCCGTTTACCTAATGAATAGGGTCAGAGTTTCAGAAGTTTACTACAATTTAAATACCCAAACAGCAGTTAAACTGTAGTTAAGATACAACTGGGCCCAGTTTAGCTGAACAATTTTAACCGGAAACTTCTGACAACTGACAAATTTGGCGAAAAATAGATATACACAGTATGCCACACTGCCAGCCAAAACTAGCCCGAGTTAACTTCTAGAGGGCGACTTGTTTGTATTAAAATGTTTGTGAATTGTGCCACGGAGATCAAGGCAATGTTATAACTGCAGGAATTGAAACGACTATTTCGTAAGTCTTGCTTGGTCATTACTTATGGTCGGGGCTGAAGAGAAATAGATTTGATCCTGAAAAAAATTTTACCCAACCAAATTAAGATCAGAAATTTAACCGACCCAACCATTTATGGGTAAAGAAAATCTTTTACCCTACCCAAGAAGAAAAAAGTTAGATAAAGCTAATTCCCGTATATCGTCGATACAAAGTTTTAATACTGTAACTTTCAGATTATTATCTCCCTATACAGAGCAGCCAACCCTTCAGAGAAGTCATTATTTTTACCCAACCATTTAGGTCTTAACATTTTTCAGTTACCCAACCATTTTGTTCTTCGGCTCCCACCTCGGCCATAAACCCTAACGTCCAAAAAAAGCGCATTTGGAAGACCAAGGAACTGGTTAAAAATTAAAATCAAATCTAACGATTTAGGGGTCCACTTATTATTTTATATTGATATACATATTTAGTACATATTTTTTTATTTTATTACATATTTTAGTACATATTTTCCAAAATAATTTATGAATTTTATTAAGAAATACCGAATACTAACCATGATCCTATTCCTAACCATAATCCTATTCCTAATCATAATCCTAGTGTGCAATATTATACTACATCAACGACATCTTAAATTTTCCTGTAACATGCCGGCGAGGAACAAAAGTATATGCACTCATACGTAATCTTGGTTAATAATTTGGCCAGGATTGATTTTTAAAAAAAAATGTTTTCTTTTACAATAGAACTTGCAGAGATTGCACAGAAATTCAACACTCATGATGGCACAAGCTGATTTAAACATTCGCACTCTCCGAAATGCAATTTTGGGTATTGTATAACGCTTTCCCATTGGCTGTCGACGTCCGTTTGAATTTTTGACGAGTTCTCCTAATCTGGTAAAGAAAAACTGGTCTATTCCAG
Organism: Chrysogorgia sp. JL179-B06; assembly: GCA_035772405.1. Lineage (NCBI taxonomy): Eukaryota > Metazoa > Cnidaria > Anthozoa > Scleralcyonacea > Chrysogorgiidae > Chrysogorgia > Chrysogorgia sp. JL179-B06. The sequence goes on from JAYKKM010000334.1 coordinate 2,381,724, forward strand.
AAAAGCTTAAAGAAACCTGTGGAAGATTGATGAACCAGCGGTTTTTCAACGATGTCAACAAATACTTTGATAGTGAACCCCCATTCCAACTTGAAGATGTGCTAATATCTGGAAGTCTTAGCGAAGGAACAAGTAAAATGAATTTTAACCAAGCTTAATAACTCAGACATGGATTTAATGCTCATTCTCAAAAATATCAAGTTTTCCCAAAACGACCAAAGAAAAGGAAATGTACAGATGAGAGATGACAGTCCATTTGTGGACTTGTACATATCGGACGAATCTCTGCTAAAAACATGGGCCAATTTCATTGATACTTCCATTCAGTCAACCGATGGTGGATACTCGCTTTCTTCAATGAAGCTGAAAATAAAGTTAAGAGAAAATTATGAAAAGTTTGGTCGTTTTGTTAATGAGCATGTCGAAGAGGAAGCAGAAGAAGCAGACGATGGTCCGTCAATTCCAGTGGCAATTAAACTTCCCGAAGCCCCAGAGATAAGCTTGTTTGGTTTAAATTTGACTGGTGGTGAGGACTCGTACGACTTTGTTCTTGCTATCAAGTGTGAAGGCTGGCCAAATGTGTGCCCAAGAATGGGTAACTCGTCCAAGGGTATGGCCAACACAAGATGTCATCGAGAAAATCGCTACAGAAAATGTTCACATTGTCTGTAAAAGTTCTGCTGACGGTAAATTCAGGTTGTCATTTTCCAATGCAGAAGTACTACATATCAAAAACCTTGGTGTCCTACAACATCAGGTTTATCGCGCTTTCAAGTCTTTTGTGAATCATTATAAAAATGAATGGAGTCCTAACATCAAGAAGATTTTTACTTCTTATCACCTGAAAACAATTGTCCTATGGTACTGTGAAAAGACTAGAACCGAAGACTGGAGCGAAGATACCATTGTCTCCCATTTATTGGCACTCATAGATGAACTGGTAACGGCACTCAAAGAAAATAATTTACCAATGTATTTCATGCCAAGGTACAAACTTGCTTCAAATTGATGAGGCTGGTACAACGTGTCGCTGATAAAATTGAGGCGTTACGATCACGATATTTCCAAAATTACCGAGGCAATCAACAAGCAAGAGCCTGATCCTGGTAATTCGGGTTTCGAAAAGTCTTTAGTAATTGGTAAGGTCAAGAACAAAATCCTGGAAATTTTAGAAGCCGGATTTCTGTCAGAAAAAGATATGATGGTTTTTTCACAACAAATACTGGAGGATTCATTAGAAGAAACTCAAACAATGTGGAGAGATGTTACAAGTCATCGCCCTGTTCCGTTTGATGAAACTGCCTTTCTTGAAGTAAAAGAAATCTTTTCTGATGGTTCCTTGATGCAAACGTTTTGTCAATCAATTAATGCATTGTTATCGAATCAGCAAAAGTTCAAAGAAATTAAACAGCTTGTTGAGAGTAATAATATGAGTGAACGAAAGAAAGGTTTGAAGATGTGTAAACGTGTTGTTGCTGATGAAAGTATTTGGATGAATGCCGGGATGCTTTCAGAAGAAGAACATCAAACCATCCTTGATTGTCGTCGGGAACTCATCGAGAAAATTCCGGAACTGGAAAAAGAAATAGAAGAGCAAGATCAAGGAAAGGAAATGTTTTGATGAGTTTGTTTGACATACCACTGGATTGAAAACTGAATGCAATAACTGCTATTTTGAAAATATTTGTTTACTATTTAGTATACTGTGCTTATTCGTATAATGAAATGGATTAGCTGATTTAAGGTGGATACATCATGTACTAACTTCTATTACTTGTGTACTACGTGCGTGCTAATTAATTTCTTTTCTTATTCTACATACAACATTAATTAATATTAATTAATATTCGAGAGGAATTTAATATTATATAGTCAAATACATATATGGAAAAAGTGACTGCCCCAACCAGGAAACGAACCCTGGTCTCCGAATCAACGTTTCGGCGCTCTAACCTTTGAGCTATTGAGACACGGTCAGAACAGTTAGTGATATTTCTCCATATACATATTAAATTCGGGCGCTTTCACTCGACACCAACAGGCAGATATCTCATCTAACCATAACGTGGAAGCAAGGCCTCTCGAGCGCACTTCCCAAAGTAGCGAAGCGATACGCAACTTCTTTTATGCAGAGGGCTTTAAGAATAATAATTAATTATAGAGAGGATTTAATATAGTCAAATACATAGTGACTGCCCCAACCTTTGAAAAAAATTTGAATATGATTTTATGTAATAAATAATACTAATAATTAGAATTTTTCAACTACGTTTTTGTACTGGACGGTAAAATTATGTTAAGTCGAGTTTGTAAATAACTACAGTAGATTTTATTAGTCATCCCAAAGGATTTTTTATAACTAATTTACAAATGTGGTGAATAAAATTAAAAGATTAATGAATTTCAATCGTTGTTATTCAACGTGCCCGCCATATGCGGGCTCTCCCATGGGATTTCATCTAGTATACAGTATATACCACTCCTTTAGTTTTTCATTAAACTATCACTTGACACCTTCCAGACAGTCAGCCAGGTTTTCCGCGCTTATGGAAGAAGCAGTGACTAAAGGCGGATTTCATGCAGTCCTCGCACAAAACAACTCGCAGCTCGTTGCGGGTACTCGCATGGTTTCCACTGTATTTCCACCACAGCTCGTTGCGATAACTCGCGGGGTTTTCAAGACTGATGAAGCGATAGCAGAGTTTTTTTAACAAACTTCGAGGTGTTTGGATATCCTGATGAAGCACTCTTCTGAGTGTTTCAGATATAGCACCTCTTAAATCGGTATTTATGAGAAAAATCGAGGTGAAAGTTCGATTAATTTATGTAATTTCTTCCCCTTCAATATCTATGCAAATACGCACCGACACGGTAATGATTTCCTTTGTGCAGTTTTCTCCATAAATTACTAATGATTTGAAATGTTGAATAATTTGTTTTGATTGATTATTGCTGCGAGTAAAAAATAGTTCAACATTTTCAACTATCTGACACGAGGGCTAAAACACTCGCAGCGAGCTTGCTAGTGCTCGCAGCGAGCTGCGAGCAGCTTCGTGCGAGGACAGGAAATCCGCCTTAAAGCTGTATTTCGATTAAGCGAATATAGTCGCGCTATATCTATAACTATCGCGCTGTTTTAAGAGCACTCATGAGCAGCCAAGTAGAAAACCATTCAAATTTGTACAATAGAAAAGTCATCCGCGCGACTATATTCGTTTAATTCGAAATCCACCTTAAGTCAGATTTAGACGATTTTAGAAATTTTCTTCTTGCTCAACTCAGCGAGCACAAAGAACAACTCACTGACCGGTTTACTGGTACTTCCCGTAGTAGAAAACGCTCTAGCTCTTTCTAAACAACTCAAGTCAGATGCTGACATAAAGTTCACTCATCCAGGCAACGAGAGAAACTTTAAGTTTAATAACTTAATAAGGCAGCTGGTAGAGAAAGCCGTTACTTCCCTCGAATTAACCGAGATCGAAAAGGTAAAAGAATCTCTAAACCAGGCTTTGCTCCTTATTGACGAGATAAATCGCAAGATAACGAATTGCCCGACTCATCCGATGCCGGTTGGCTAACAGTAAAACATTACGAAGCTTCCACTGTTGCATTAGACCCGGAGAACGACAAAAAGATCCGAAGGCTAAAAGAGAGGCGTTAAGAGAAAAGTCAAAAACGTCAAAATCTAAACGAGGTCATGAATTTTCTTTCAACCATGAAGCGCGAGGTCGTGGCTTCCCTACGCCCTCATACAATCGCTCATACCAGCCCCATGATCGCTACTCCCCCTATACCCAACGTATTCCTCCCAAGGAACCACCCGTCAACGTCAAAGAGGTTTCTGTGGCGGATATTATCATGGGGAAAGATGTATCAACAAGCCTGAATACAGAGGCTAGATTCCCTACAGTACGTGGGCTCAGTCAATGACTACGAATTAGGTAGGTCTGTGCCTATTGTCAAAGGTCGATTGAAAGCTCACATTAACTTTGGGATTATCATTTCGGCACGCAATGAGTTATAAATACTATTAGTTCTGGTTATGTTATTCCATTTTCTTATCTGCCCTCTCGCGTACAACTCTCTAATAATAAAAGTAGAGTGCTGCGGTAGACAGTGTTTTGAATATATAGCAGTGTGAAAAGGTGGTAAAAAAGTCTGCCAGGGATAATAGCCCTTTCGTTTCTCAAGCGATTTCAGATCTACTTAACTTAGGCTTAATTGTTGACATGTGTCCGTAGTTAATCCTCTATCCATTTCATTCAATTCTCAAGGGTCACCAAGGATTATTTTAGATTTACGTCACGTTAATAAGTGTATTCCAAAGGCTAAGTTTCGGTTGGAAGACTGGAAAACTTTCATCAATTATTTTGTACCTAACGGTTTTGGATTTAAGTTTGACATGAAGTCAGGATATCATCATATTAATATCTGTTATGAACACCAACAATACCTAAGTTTTCAATACGACGGCATAGATTGTGAGCGAGATCTTCCGACTGCTCGGTTCGTTTCGTCTTCGGTTCGTAGCGATCTAATCAGTTCGGGTGTCGTACCAAATTCACAGAAGTCTGTTTGGGACCCTGTCCAGAACATTGAATGGCTGGGGATTTCCTGGAAGTTTCTTCAGTTGATGCTTCGATTTCAATTCCTCAGTCGAGAATTAAGCATTTCGATTCTACAATTGAAAAGTTCAAGTCCGTTTTACCTTTCGTTTCCCCTCGTTTCGTTGCTTCTATTGTTGGCAAGGTTATCTCTCATGTCTCCTGTCGTTGGCAATGTTGCCGCCCTATTAATGTCAAGATATTTACAGTGTGCCGTTACGTTTGCAGATCATTGGGACACCGTTTTAGATCTTAGTAAATTTCAATACTTCAACTGTATGTTTATAGGGAGATTGATTTCTGGGTCAACAATTGTGCCGGCGTCTTAAATAGAGTTTCTTCTCAAAAATAATACTCCCAGCAGTTATTATTTCACTCAGATACTAGTGCTTACGCTCGCGGAGGGTCATGCCCCTTTTCGTAGACAAAACAGAGTTCGAGCTTTATTTTAAATCATGCCTTGTTCATCCATCGTAAACAGATTTAGATAGCAACAAGTCGCGAATTGTTAGGTATTTTTGTATGGCCTGAAATCTTTTAAAGACACACATTAAGAGGCAAGCCACCGATAATCGCAATGTTGCAATTATTACCCGTCAAGGCTAAGTACATGCATGATTACCCTTTGCAACCAATTGCGTTAGATGTTTTTCCGTTTTTGTTTGGAAACTACTGTTATAATCGTTAACGCTCGAGGTAGAGTGGATACCCCGAAATTTAAACGAATACGCTGAATTGCCTTAGCCGTGTTATTGACTACGATGATTGGAGCATCACAGCAGAGTAGTTTTACAAACACATTGACCACGTTTCACGGTCCATTTACAGTCGGATTGGTTTCGCATCCCACCACACTGGCCTATAGCGATTACAAGTTTTATTCAAAATTTTGGTGCCCGCGGCACACACAGGTTGTTGATGCGATTTAGCTTTGACTGCGTCCAATGAGAACAATTGGTTTAAAGTACCACCCCTTTTGTATCTAGTGCCCACGGACTATTTTTCATCTAGAATGTTTGTCATGCTCGAGGCACATTAATTGTGCCTGCGTGGAAATCAGTTGTTTTTTGGCCTAGCTTCTATTTCCTAATAACACATACAGACGTACGTAATCATGTATGACCATTTTCGGTCCAACCCTCCCAGGGGCATTGCTACAATATTTTCTTGAGGGTCACTTTAAAAAATCGTCCGTCCCTAAGCAATTGACCAAACCTATAATTGCTCTATATAAATTAACAAAGGTTTCAATAACTCCTGCATTTACTAATATTAACACGCTTCATAGCTTGGTTTCTTCCACAACCTATGGTTGCTTGCATTTATGAGCCAATACAAGAGCTTTATTAAGCCATAGGTGTATACAGCGATATATATTTTCTTGAAATATTGTTTAAATAGCTCTATTTGCGTAAAGCCGCCCATTGGCATATTAAGCATTATTTTGTTATAATAGGCTGCACGTTAGGGGAATTTCCCCCTCTTTTAGCCCTATTTGCCCGATTGTGCATATTTTTTTTCTCTTAGTTTCTTTTACAAGACCGTTTTTCAAAAATATCTATGCTCAGTGCTCCAACGACCTTGACAGCCCCAGCATCACTAATAACAGCCATTGTTAACTCAGTGGGCCTTATCTACTTCCAATTTCCGTTACTTTTCCCACCTTCAGAAAAATGGAAAAATTCTTGGTGTATAACAGTTTAACTAAGTTAATTATTTCGCTGCAGCAGAGAGATACATAATATTGCTTTATATTTAGTTAATTTACTTCAGTCCGGTTTTTCATTTTCAGCACAATCTAATACCGTTTTTATGCTCATTTCCTTTTTTTATCACAGGATCTTGAGTGCGTTCGTGAACCCATGTTTCATACTGATTTTCTCAAAGTTGTGCTTCAAGGGTGGTATAGCGTTTAGATGCGCGCAAGGTTCCGCGCTCCTCGACACAGGATTACCCATTCTCCTCTGAACAACTTCTTCTAATCACTTGTTTCGTCATTTTTGCAACGTCCTTCTGCTTCCCGTCTCAGGTAAATCGAGATGTTACTTCCTTCTGTTTGATAGGTTTTGCAGGCTTTTTGAGATTCAACGAGATTTTGTAATATTAAATGGTCCTCACGTATTTGTTCCACGAGACTCATTTTTCTATCTTCTTACCGAGAAGCAAGACCGACCAATTTTCATAACGGCTTCCACAGTCATTATTCGCCAAAACCGGTAACGCAACTTGCACCATATAACATGCTTCTTAGATATAATGCATCGTGTAGATAGTGATATGCACACATGGTCTTCCATCGTATATGAGTATGCAATTCCTATTCTATCCGTCCGGGCAGCCTAGTCACAGAATCCCTATTCTAGAGGTAGGGAAGTGATTGCTACAAAAGTTCCAAGGAGATAGGTGTCGATACTGCTTCGCATAGGATTGCATTCACTTTAGAATAGGTGGGGCCACAGCCGCTGGTCAATAACGATAATAACCAGATTAGAGTTATTAAGAAACACGGCCGATGGAAATCCGACAAAAGTAAAGAATCTATACTGCCGGGAAGATATTAAACATCAGTTATCAGTATTCGCTAAATTTAGGATATTTAATTTTCATTTACTCACACTTTTTACTTGCTTTTTTCGCCTTGGACATATGCTGGGTTCGGTCACCTCCAACTTGTCTCGTTGTATTCACTTAGATATGAAATATTTTCTATTCGGCTGTAGCGAAGCGGTAAGAAGAGGAATAGAAATGAATTCATTTGCGTTGTTATTCAACGTGCCCGCCATATAGAGCGGGCTCTCCCATGGGATTTCCATCTAGTATATATACCACTCCGCTTTTCAATTAACTATCTACTTCTGCTATGGTTTTCCCGGGTGTGCTTTCGTAATCCATCAACTTTTTTTATTCTTCCATCCTATCGCGTTCTATATTGTATCTTATAGTTTATCGTCATTTTCCTAATGTATAGTTGTTTATATTCATTATACCTATATATTTCCCAATGAATGTATCGATTTTCTTCATTGTTTAAAACTAATTATTTTTTTAAATTTGTTACTAATGCATGATACCGAACCATTTCCCATAAACTTTATTTCTGTACACCTACGTGCCCGGGTTATGACGCCTGGGTCTTAGCTTGACAATTAAAACTGTAACTAACTACGATGCATTTTGTAATAAACATTTTGACCTGCTGACATTGTGGTCGGGCTCACATCCAACTGTGTCTCGTTGTATTCCACTTAGATATGAAAGATTTTCTATAGACCTTTTTAATAAGTATTGGGCGCGCGTCAGCAGCCCTATGACGTAGTTTGCGGTAAAGGGAAGCCCGCACGGGGCCATTTTTATTTGCGTAATTTTTAACGTAATTCTCTTTAGTTAATGCTAAAAATTAACTTATATGTTTATTCAGAGGGCTCTGCTGACGCCAGACTTATTAAAAAGGTCTATACGGCTGAGCGAAGCGAAAGACAGAATAGAACATTAATTATACAGAAACGATAAAGGATGTGTTAAAATTTTCAAGTATATTTTAAATTGTAGATATTAATGTCTAAAGCTATAGATGTATACTTAAGATTAGTTTGTGTCTAAGAAATCTTCAAGGTAGTTGTTTCTTCCAAGGCGGGCGTTAATAAAATCTCTAGTGCTAGGACCCAATTTCTTTAAGTAGAATGGTACAAAGGCTAGTTCCATATAATTGATGCCCTATAAACAAATGACTTTTTGATCCGTAGATAGCTGTTCTGCATTTTTGGGATGTGAATGTCATTAGGGGATTGTCTTGTAGTACGCCCACTTAGAAATCCTCTCTCTGCCATACTGTTCACTTAAGTAAATAGGTGGCAATGCCTGTTATAATACATTTTTAAAATGTCATAACTGCATCACACGCAAATAAAGCTCCTTCGACACCGGTAGCCACTTCAATTCTTTCCAAACATGGTGCAATGTGATCATACATTGCGTGTTCCGGTAACGAATGCGTGCGGTAAAAAACACACTGCAACTTCATTATGTTACTTGTATGAAGTTGAAGGCCCAAACTGAAGTAACAATAATAAAAGTTTACTGCTGCAAAAACTAAACTAATTAATAATTCTTAACTAATATTTCACGTGTTAAACAAATGACGTATTCTGTTAATTGTGTAACAAATGCATTC